>WUAP02147523.1:0-11310 GCA_015163945.2 Stichodactyla helianthus | reverse complement strand
AGAAAACGTGTTGTTGTTTGTGGGACAAGATCTTAATTCCACTGGGAAAAATCCTGCGAAGGTGATTGATTGCTATTTTTTTGCCCGGAACCATCAATTATATATGGTGTGTTCGGCAGGTAGAGTGAGAGGTCAGTGTGCGTTTAGTTGCAGAAATTAGTCACATAGTTACTGAATCCCCCTCCTAGGTAACTAACCGATTGTGCAGCCCATTGCCTGACTCAGAAAACGAGTAACAATAATTCAAAATTTTCTTTTGTTGGTTTTGCCCAAAACCCGTTTTCAGAACATCAGTAAGTCACGTGAACTTATCACGTGACTACTTAGGCGTTTAGGTTTCTGAGGATGACTTTCTTTGATATAGCCGCTGAGTGGAAATCAGTGATGGATTCAGCGCCTTTTGCAGCATTAGCATACATTGATTCGTTACTTAAGATCAAAAATATGATGGGGGACAGGGCCCCCTTACCCCCCCTGGTTAAGCCCCTGAAACTACATTGAAAAAGTAAATTCATAGCAAGATTTTATATCACTGAATGCCGAATGCGGGACCAGCACACTTGGTTTGCAAAAATCATCAGGACAAAGACAACTAAAGATGTTGCCGGTTTCTGATAAAACTATTGAAGGCGAAGAATTCCTGACATGTGCAATGAATGTACAAGCTTTAGCGTGCCTAAGCACTTCGAGTTCAGAAGTCCACGACATTTGTCATGTGCCTAAACCATTCGAATTCAGAGTCCACGGTATTTGTCATGTGCCTAAGCACTTCAAATTCAGAGTCCACGGTTTGTCATGTGCCTAAACCATTCGAATTCAGAGTCCACGGCATTTGTCATGTGCCTGAGCGCTTCGAATTTAGAGTCTACGGCCAATTTTTCTGTCTGTCCGACTGTCTGGTCGAATATAAAACCACGTGACATAGTATCCCATAATGCTTGGAGGGTAACCAGCTGAGTTGCAACAACAACAAAAAACAAAAATGGTGAACTTGGTTTGAATTGTGAAGTCAGAGCTAAAAAAATAGCAGCAACAGCTCAAAAAATAACGCTAACCCATCTATATCTAAACCACAAAGGGATTCAACAATCCGTCTGCATCGAAAAAGGAATCCTAGACATGTGTCTTTACTGAAAATCTGTGAATTGTTGAGCTAAACGAAGGTAAGAAAAATGAGGAAAAAAAAAATTACTCGTCTCAGACGTCTAAAAAATGTATGTTTAAAGAGACAGATTTATAATGTTTATTGGATAAAGAGAAGGAAAGTGGTTTGCCCTTTGTTGACTTTATTTATCAGAAAGGAAGGGCCCGGGAGCAATTTACAAAATGCTCAAGTTTTAAGCTTATTGAATTTCCATTGAAACTGCGACATTTCTCTCTCTAACGTGGTTCATAAATTTCGATATAGCAGTGTTATCAATGAGTGAAAAAACTCATTTATAAGTGGTTATTTGTTTAAACAATTCCTATGAAATCTTTTACATACTAAAGTTAAATATATATGAAATTCTCTAAGTTACATGTTCTTAAAGTCTATACTTGATGTCTACTTAGCTACCCATTGGTATAAGCTTGCATGCTATATTTAGAATTTGTAAACAAAGTTATCAAAAATTCTGTGCGGTACAATGTTTTTCCAAAGTTTGTCTTATATAACTCAAGAATATTTTAGTCCCTATTTTCTCTCAAGGAACAATTTTATAGGATAAAATCTTTCCACTAGGTGTTACCATCTAACCAAAGAAGCCATTGTTGTTGCCACATTTCTGTGGTTGTATGAGGTCTGTGCAGTTATCTCACTTCACTGATGGCTCCCTTCCAGTATTTGTTTTTCCCAACACCTTGACATTTTACGTGGATGACCAGTCTAGTCACAAACAGATCTTAACTGTATACAATCCCTATGAGTTTGTTCTCAGATTTAAAGGTATGTAAGAAGAACTTAGAATCTTAACAGAATAATAAATTGATGGCACCTGACCCATGAAACAGTTATTAGTCTAAGAAAGATTAGCATGAGATCCTAATTCCATTGTTTTTTTTGTGTGTGTGTCTATTTATCTATTAGACTTCAACTATTAGTTTCTGTTTCATGGGCACATTGCCATCACTCTAATGTCTTGTGTTATAATTCATATTATGCAAAACTAGATGTTGTGGTCTTCTAATTTGTCATATAATAAACAATTTAGTACATGGTTAGTTGACAGTAGTGTAATAGTGATTGGTGTGGCTGGATACATTTACTTGTTAGTTTCTATTTTGACTTGATGCACATATACGACCAAAACAAGGTACAATGTAAAAAAATCCAGCCATGTTACACAACTATTGGTAATTTCCTTGAACAACCTCTGTTTATTTGACAGTTTTATGTACTGTACCAAGCCGCTATCTTGTTGTGGATGCAGAGGGGCTAATCAAACCAAGATGCTGTGTTGACATGTAAGTTAACCATGTTACCTAAGAAATAAAAACATAGAACAATGATCTGTTGCTTTGTAATGTCTAAGGCAGTTTCTAAATTAGTGACGCTGGTACATGGACATTTTGTGGATATTTTTGAGAAACACCAGTATATTGTAATAAGAAATAGTACAAAATATGTACATGTCTACACTCTGAAAGTTTATACATCCTGAAGTTGGGGAATGCCCTCTCAAAAATGCTCTGAATAATTGTCTCTGCAACCTAGAGAATACCACAATTGGCATAATTTTTTTTTGTTTTTTTTGGATTATATGGAGTGGGCAGAAAATCTAAGTTCTGGGCCACTGAGTGTAATTCATAAACCTTCCCTTCCCCTTTGAGGTTCTGAAGAAATTCTGGGAATTATGAAATATATAAAACTAGTGAATAATTTCTGTGATCATATGTGTTTCAGAGTTATACGCCATACTGCAATCCACTCCACTCTTATAAACCAACAAGACAAATTCAGGCTCCATGTCTTTAAACATGGGGCTGATAAAACGCTAGGCAAAAAGGAAATCCCTTCTGTTATTCTTGCAAGTAGAGCTTCAACAGAGGTAGGATGCAATAGGCCTTGTTAGAGAATATCCTAAGAATTCCAAGTTTTGCCAGGACCCATATTTGTTCTGGTAAAAACCTTGCCAGCATGGGCCCTAAAGATATCACAAATAAATCGACTGATATGTCAAATTTGAAACTAAAATTTCAGGCTGAAATTCCCCTTTTTAAGCTTCTCTTTTGATAATCTTCTCTAAATCTCATAGTTTGGTTGTCTGGAAGCTAACAATGGATGTAAGCCTGCTTTTAGCCTTTACTTCACAGACTTCTTACTGCATTCTATTAAATATTCTGCACACATAAATACTGGCTCACTAATTGTTGATTTTTATGGAGGGAGGAAACCTGCAGATCCCCAAGGGAGAGAAAAAAATATCAAACAAACTCAATTCTTATGTGGTATCCACAGGGATTGAACCAGTGAATGGCTGGCAGGACTGGAGTGACAAAAGACAGTGATTGTACTATTTATTTAGTAATAGGACACCTTTGCCTTTTCTCATCATAGACAATTCATTCTTCTGATTCATTTTTTTATTTGTACATTTATGCATTCATTATATTTTGTAGAAAGAGAGATCAAAAAGACCAGCATCTGACAGATCCAGCAGACTAGAAAATAGAGCTGCTGTCTTTCAAGATACTGTCCCTTATCATGGTAAGATTATGTGTTATTATTATTCATTAAAAATATATACTGGTTTCTGATTGGCTGAGGACCCCTGGTCAATTGTCCATGACCATACATCATCCTACAATTTTTTGGCTGTACTCTGACATCACAGCGCCTCTTGTAAACACCATCTTAAGTAGTAATTCAATTAAAAAAAATCAGTTTCATCATGTTTTTATGTTATACATTTTGAATGAATAATTAACAATTATTCCATGAAATCAAGTCGTACATGAGCTCATAGCTGACGAGGCGTGCAGCACCGAGTCGGCTATTAGCCATGTACGACGAGATTGAGTGGGATAATTGTTTTATTATATCCACATCCACTGGATTGTGAGAAATATAGAATTTTAATTATTTTCAAGTTTAAAAAATGAAATACGTCGGCCAAACGCTTCGCCATTTTGTTTACTTCTCTACTCACGGGATATGAGCTGATATCCTAGTAGTAGAGGAACCAATCAGAGCGCGCGATTGCTCATATCCAGGGGATGTGGATATAATAATAAAACAATTATTGGATTCAGCTATCGTGTGAAATGAAGAATTATGCAGACCTCAAAGGCTGTTATCCACCAAAGCCTATTGCATAATTCTTCATATCATACGATAGCTGAATCCAATAATTGCTTAATATCCTATAAAATGCCTTGTTTACCATTAAACTAAGGTTAATTTACCATTTGTCACAGCCAGATTACACCTCTAAATGTTTTTCTGTTGTCCTTGTGATGTCATCCCATAAGGCCTGTCATATTTCTGAACGTAACTTAAGTGTTCAAGGTATCAGGTTACTGTACCATGTGCATTGTCACAGCCAGATTATACCTCTAAACGCTTTTCCGCTGTCCTGACAATGTACATGGTACATCAACTTAAGTGTCCTTTTCTTTTGTCATCTGATTTCATCTCCTAAAACACTGTCATGTTTACTATTAAGGTGGTTTTAAGGGTGACAAAGAGTGAGAAAAGATGTCACTGCTTATGTCATTGCACTCCATGTACATACATGTACTTTACATTGTCATCCTTTATGTTTGTACAACTTTGTGATTTTAAAGTGCATTATCCCTGTGACAGTGTATGACTCAAAAGAATTTCAGCTTCTTAAAGATTAGATGCCACTTCATTTTTTAAGGTATCACTCTGTTCTATTGACTCAGACTGTAATAAAAACAATAGACCTTTCCTGAGTTCTCCTAGACTGAACTTGATTCTTTTGTTTATCAAGGCCAACCTTGACTTGAAACCTTTGTTTCATCATCATCCAAGTGAATTCAGGAAAGGTCTATTTTAAGATAGATAATGCTTATAAATAAAGCTTTTCACAGGAACAGTCATTTAAGGTAGACATTGCCCATAGCAACATGTATTACCTCAGAAACATTTAAGGTAGACATTGCCCCTAGCAACATTTTCCTAGTAACAAGAATTTTAGGTAACCATTGCTCATGGCAAGATATTTCCCATTGTTTGGTCAAGGCACAGGTTATACTCCAAGCATTTGGGTAGTCCTACTAGCAATTGCTTGTATAGCTGCTGTGATGCTTCCTCTTCAAGGCGAAGGTGCCTCCTCCAGGTTGCCGAGCTACTTGCATATGTCAGTCAATCAAAAGCTTGTGGCTGCTTTTATTTTAGGTTGGTATCTTGCTCACAAGTAACATGATATATCAGTTACCATGGAAATAGGCTTTCTCAGGGATGCAGGTAGCCCTTGAAAAGTTAGGAAACAACCAAGAAAGGACTACAGATAATGTTAATGGTGATGATGATGATGATGATGATGATGAAGATACGATGATGCATGATGATGATGATGATGGTGGTGGTGGTGGTGATGGTGGTGATGATGATGATGATGGTGGTGGTGGTGATGGTGATGGTTGGTGATGATGATGATGATGGTGGTGATGGTGATGATGATGATGGTGGTGGTGGTGATGGTGATGGTTGGTGATGATGATGATGGTGGTGATGATGATGATGATGGTGGTGGTGATGGTGATGGTTGGTGATGATGATGATGATGGTGGTGATGGTGATGATGATGATGGTGGTGGTGGTGATGGTGATGGTGATGGTTGGTGATGATGATGATGGTGGTGATGATGATGATGGTGGTGGTGGTGATGGTGATGGTTGGTGATGATGATGATGATGGTGGTGATGATGATGATGATGATTGCACTAGTGTCCCTCACTTTCCCATAATTGCTCTTCCCATTAATTTTGTTCTCTTTTTCATTTTCTTTTAGGATTGGTAACAATGGCGTTGCTAAAGACAAACTGACAAACACTATGAAAGTCATAAATCCTACAAATCAATCTTGTATTGCCGTTTGAGTTTTATTGATTGTCAATATTTTACAAATAATTTTTAATAAGGAATAATTAAATTTTTAGTATATGATTAATTCTTTGCTTCATGAGTATTTAGATTATAGCACTAACACAGCAGAGCAACTAGATTTTAAAAACTCTACGGCCGTATATACGTTGCTTTCTCACGACCCATAAAGCATTTTGTTTTGGCTCATTTGCATCAAATTTGAGGGGCTCTTTGCATGAGGGATGACAAGCTATTGCATTTATGCGAAGTGCCCCTCAAAACCAGTGAACAGTAGTGTTTGTGCCGAAGCCAAACCAAAATGCACCTTATTTTTTCAAAGAAAATCGCTGAGCCGTACCGTGATCGTGACGGTTCCCTATCCCATGTAGCATTGTAGTTGATCGATCAGCTTTATCGTGCGTTGTAATAGACCTTATTCGTGGTTTTTCCATTACAAGTTATGTGTCATTCCTTTGAGGTCTTTTCTTAATGGTAACGCTTGAGAAGATGCATTAATATGAATAAACCTTAAACAAAAAATCCTATTCCCAAGAGGTCTGAAATGGAAAAACATTACACCCAAGCTAATAAGGTCTGTTGGTTCAACGGATGTCATTAATTCCGTACCGTGATCTTTCCTTGTGCTGTGAATGTTCGCAAAAATTGTACAGTAAGGTTGGAGGGTGTGGTGCGGTGTGGATGATAACGGTATGCGTAATAACTACACATTTGTTCACACGAGAAATATAAGGACAATTAAGCAGAATTTTCCCGATTCGTCGCTTCAATTTTTACACAGCGTGCGGCGAGGCAAAAAGGAAATAATCATGTTTAAATCCTCTTTTTTAATCATAAATCCTCTTTTTCTCTACTCTTGTTCCATCCCCAAGTTAAATAAAACAAAAATAAAGACTCGCTACGTTCGAATCATAGTTTGTTTATTTGGCTGTTTCTTGGTGTTGCAAGGCACCTGAAGCGGGAAGATAATAAAACAATAGCCAAGAACAAGGAGCTTAGAATGAAACAATACCCTACAAAACAATGAACTCTAGGCCAGAAAACAATATATTTTGTAACACCAAGAAAAGACCCGTTTATTTTCGGAACGCTTCAAAGGCCAGAAACAAAACTTAACGTCATACCTCGATATTACCCAAAGGAATTAATTATGATTCTGCTGCTTTCTAATAATACTGATTCTACTGTTCGGTATATTTAATACACACTAAAACTAATTTTATTTCTGCTGCTGTATTTGTTTTAGATTCTCTTTAAGCATATATTCTTTATTCTATCTTCTTTATCTCATTTTCCTTAATTATTTTTATTTTTCAATCAATAACTGATAATATCAACTTTTCCTCGTTTTGTTTTTCGGCTCTTTCGCAATTTTTTCCTAATCGAAAAAAACCCTTAATTACACTTATGTGATCGAGTTTTTAAAACGCTAAGTTCGTAAATGCGCTTTACAAAGTAATCTTTATATCGTCCTCTTCGAAGATAACTAAGAGAAAAGTGTTTTTGGTGTTCTAGAAAGTGAAAATTTAAGTGTAACTCCGTCTTTGGAAGCGCCTTCTTTGGACCTCTACATACAGCTAACTTAACTAGACTCCACAGAATGCGAGTCATCTTCATAGACGGCTGCACCAGATAATCTTGAAAACGGCGATAACCAAACCCTATGAAACGAAGCCAATGGACGTTATTAACAGTTGGTGAAATATACTCGCATTTGCTTTTTTTAAAAACCTTCAAAGTGCCGGCCAATCTAAGCAAATATCGATCTTATTTTGGTATTAATAATTCGGATGGCTGTGTAAATAATTGTGCCTCCTATTAAGCGATTTGATCGTAAAATGCACTAAAACTTTACGCAATGCGATAGAAGCATCTAAGTAGCTTTACAGTCTATGACATTTACTTCCGAAAAGATTTGAAATTTGAATTAAGACTTAAGAACTCTGCTTGGGCTGTGAGCTTAGTTGTAATGAATTCTGCTCACTTCTGCGACCGAAGTAAAGTCAATCTTACACTTGGAAAGCAGTTAAACAAACCATAAACCTATTTCACCATCGTTTGGTTTTGATTGGTTGGTTCGTTAGCGGACACACTGCAAAACGTAGTTCCAGATACATTACAGTATCAGTCGTGACAAGGCAAATCTACACTCATATTTTATTCTTTCATTATGTTGCTTAACTTTATTGGACTGTAGTTTTTTGTTGCTGTGATAAGCCCGGCAACATGGAAAATCTTGTATTGATAGCGTCGTTACGGACGTCCATTTTCTTCTTGTTAGTGTTCGTGTTCCTCCGTGTTGCTAGTGTCGAAGGCGTTAGCTTTACCGTGAAAGGCAAGTTCCTTCTGGGCTATGAACTACGAGAAAGCTTAAAAACAGATTGGATTAGTTGCTTGGTGTCTTGCCAGAATGACAATGAATGTGTTTCGTATAACTACCACACGAAAAAGCAAACCTGTCAACTCAATAGTCATGGCGTTGAGAATAGATGCATGGCTGAGCAAGTCCTTCAGGGTGGACCGCTTCCGCAAATCTTCCACCAACTTAAGGTATGCGTACAAATAACACCAATGATTAACACTAACCAAGTAAAAATTCAACTCAAAATGCATTCAATAGAACTAGTAACATCAAAGTTACAAATGTTCTTTGAGACAAGAAGGTAAGTCAGCTTTTGCATTGCTTGTAAACGTCTTTGATTCCTGGAGGATTCTCCGCTATTATCTACTATTTTATGATAGCAGTAAGACAGCTCATTCATTATGCATTGTCCTTAGACATAAAGAAGTAAGAGAATTATCATCAGTTGATAAAGCGGGTTTCAAAACCTAGTGGCACTTTGAACCAGGTGACGGTGATAAATAACGCGACAATTGAAATCATATGCCTAAAGAAGAGTGTGCCCGAAAGTTTTTTTTTATTATTATATCGATTAACCATTTCTTTTATCGCGTACTAATTGACCTCTTTTCAAGCCTTATAGATAGCTTGGCTACAAAAAGAATTTTGAAACCTTTTGGACCGATAGTTGGCTTCCTTCCACCAAAAAATTAAATAAATATCGACAGACTGTCTGAGTCTGATGTCTTTTGTCGATTTTCCTTTATTTTTTTACATCACGACCACCTAATAAATATAAATTTTTGGTAAACGGATTATTTTTTCATTCTCTCGTGTGTGAAATGTTGTTTTTAGGTGGCTTTTAGATTCCAGTTCGTGAGTCATTCAAAAACCCGGGCAAAAGCCAGACAAAAACACTTAAGAAACCATAGACTTAGTCTTTCCAAAAAGCCTTCAAAGTAGTAAGAAAAGTAAGAGAATAATTCGTAATTCGATACCAACTGGCTGAAGATTGAAAGAAAAAAGCCGATTTCAATCTAGAGATCATTTTCTGCAGTTAATTTTAGGATGGCAGCTTATTTAATTCATAGCTTTTAGATAAGATTTCTTTTTTTCAGGGGAAAAAAGATTGAATTCTTATCGTTATACTAAACTATCGAGGTTGACGCTACCGCTTGTTTGATGAAAAGACTCAGATTATCATTGATTATGACCAATTTATTTCCTTAAATCACAAGCCCTCTTGGGTTACATTCTATTTCAAAATCCCGAAATTTTCTAACGAAAAGGAAATGACTTGCTATTTTTGCACTTTATGGTTTAAATTACGCCTCTATCCTCTCTTACCGAACTTTTTTTTATTACTTTCGCTTCTTATTAATTATATTGATGAGTTTTTTCCTGCCCTGTGGCTACTGTCAATAAACATCACTTACGAACAATTAATCAAATCATAACGGCGAAGTATGTTCAGAGAAAACTGTATTTACGTAGCATGCTAAAAATGTCACCTTGGAGCGTCTAACTCAAATGTAACTTTTGTTCTTTACTCCTGTTTTGACAAGACTTTTTTTCCCCACGACACTTTCAAGACAGAACATTTCCTTTATCGATTAAATGCTGTTTTGGTCAAAAACTCTTTTGTCAAGATCATATTTTTTTAAAAGAGACTGTCCTTCAAGTTTGTTTGGACTAATGCGTCACGACGCCCATAGCCAAATTCAAAGCAAATTTGTAACCCAAAACGTGCCATTAACAAAATAACAGTTGTATTAAGATACCTGTAAAATAACGCTTATATCGAAGAGCTCTCGATAAATGGATGTTCCAGACTTTCATAACAGTTTCGTACCCAGCCCCTTTGGTCGCAAGCATTGGATTCGAAGTTCGAAAGACCGCGGTCATTCTTCCTGGAGCAGTGGTTAATAAAACTACACGACTTATGAAATCTTGGTTTGTTCCCAAAGATGTTTTAGAATACATTTTAGTACAAAAAAATAGCAAAAAATTGGGGTGTTAGTGCTTACTTTCGTGAAATCATACAGCGTATAAGAGAGCTATCTTCAGGTACTTAGGGATGTTACTAAAATAAGGAATGGGGAATGGGGAATGGGGAATGGAGGAATTGGGAATGAGGAATGTAGCGGCATCTTTTGAGAACGACGCAACAACACAATAGATTCGATTATTTTTCATTCCCCATTCCCGGAATCTATTGTGTTGTTGCGCCGTTGTTCTCAAAAGATGCCGCTACATTCCCCATTCCCCATTCCCCATTCCCCATTCCCTGTTTTAGTAACATCCGTGTTTTTCCAACATTCCAAGTGTTGATAAGACAACAAAGAACATGAAAATAAGGTCCATAGAACTAGAAAACTGTAAAAAGATTCCAACTTACTTGAACCTACTTGTCAAGTTCTGTTCGCTTTAGAATCAATAACTCTTTTTTAACCAACGGCAAAGCACATGTGGGGATGTATTGAACTTGTTGTAAATATTGACCCAATTCAAGTGTCTTTTTTCACAGCTGAACAATACCTCTATCTTGTAGTTGTTCGTTCTCGAGGACTCAATCCAACACGCGAGTACTTAATCATGTTTAATTACTCACATAACTGAACGATATAAATACCAAAATCAATTAAAGGAAATTTTCTTGGCACTTGACACTGTCAGTTTCTTTGATCAATAATGTAGATAGATGAAGGAGGAGATAGAAGCCATTTTTTGTTCTTGTTTTTCCGTTCCCTTAATTAGCTTGAGGCTACGAAACTGCTATGGGTGAAGAAAGTCATTATCACGTTACAGTCAAAGGACATGAAGCGTGCCCCTCTAGATGCCATTAATGATTTCATTATTCGAATATTGAGTTCATTATTCGACCTGAGTTTTCATTAATAACTCTGAAGACTCCAA
>WUAP02147512.1:0-11316 GCA_015163945.2 Stichodactyla helianthus | reverse complement strand
CAGCTGACCCGTAAATGGTTTCGCCCTGCCATACGACGCTTCAGCAATCGATGCCTGGATGTATGGTCCCAAATTAATCAATTAAAATGAAAGAAAATTCAGATTTCCAGGATACACATTTTGGATGGATAGAAGTATTGTTGGTACTGTCAGTGCCAAAGCCTAATGGGCTACCTGTATAATATCAAATAGCGCAACGCCTGGGTTCAATGTTATTGTTCCAATAGAAGCAAAATGGCGGCGAAACAGGAAAAGTTTACTTGGAATTTCTTTCCCCGTTTTTGGCTTGCGATTTCTTTAATATTTAATCACAACATTGTCCTTGGACAGAAGAAGCTACGAATGGTAAACATGGTGAGTTAAGTTGAAATCTATAGAAATCATGGTGTATAAATATATAGATACAGATAAACGCTGTTCATTGGAAATTATGAAAGTTAATTGTTGGTTAACAATCGATGCCTTCGAAAAATCCTCTTTAGATGCGTGATTCTTCATGTTTGGTGCTTAAAAATAAGAGTGATTATTTATTTATTTATTCAAAAATCAATTTTAATTTTGCTCTATTTTTGACCCATCTTGAAGGAGTCGTCAACTAAGTTATAATACTTATTTTCTAGTCGCAATGAAAATAAAGGATGAAAACCAATCTTAATTTAAAACAGATGGTGTCCAACGTTTTTGAAAAACACACGACTGTTCTTTACCCATTTATACTTTATTTCCGATATATTTTATATTTTAAAATTCCATGTCTGGTCTTTGTGTTGCTGAATATGTATTCATGATTTTTCTCCTTTAGGTTTATCGTCATGGAGATAGATCACCAACGAAAACATTTCCTTTTGATAAGAACATAAATTATTGGCCTCAAGGCCTTGGACAGCTGACACAGGTTATTTATATGTACTAGTATTAAGAAGATTAATGAGTAATCAATGTTTAACCAATGGGAGAGCTAGGCCAGGCCTTTGGCAGGGATTCGACTTAATTGGTGTGCTGTTCTATGAGCTGGGATTTTGACTAAAAAATTGCCTGTGGTAGGGAAAGTTTGTAAAGAAATAGGCATTTATTTGACTGAAAAATCCATAAAAGAATTCATAAAAAGTAATTGTTCATCAGTTCATTTCATAAAAGGTAACTGTTGGTAATTGTGTTGATCTAGGTGCTTTATTTTTATTCATTTGGGCAGATAGTTTATTATCTTTCATTTCTCATATTGTTGGAAATCGTTTGTCCATTACAATTTGATTTTCAATTTTTTAAGTACACATTAGGATTTGGTTAATTAACTTGACAGTCCTTATATGCTTTTGATTGGTAGTAACAATTTATAACCATTTAACACCATTAAGTTTGAAACAGCATGGGAAAGGCACAACATATAGGTAGTTATTCTACAAACTTCTAGTTTCAATTCCAAAGATACAAAGTAGATTTTACTTAAGTAATATAAAATGTGTGCATGTCTCTGTACTGTGACATGTAGAGCATAAGAAAAGCAACGTTAGGAACACATTGTGTAACTGAGTGTTTCTGTCACTTTTCAAGTACGCTAAATCATCCATAGTGTTTATATCACAGTACCAGACTGAGATATAAACATGATTTTTTTATATTGCTTTTATAAAATATTTTTTTGATGTTTTTAGTGCAAGTGTGCCTCTGTTCTCTTAATATATAAACATGGTGGCCAGGCAGTCAGCGCACACATAATGTTTAATTAATTAGTTTCTCCACATCAATTAATAATTTATATTATATATTATATGTATATTTGTTTAATGTTTGAACAGCTGGGAATGCAGCAAGAGTACAAATTAGGACAATTTATCAAGGAGCGCTACAAAGTTGATAATAAGCTATTAAATAGTACTGCATATATAAAAAATGAGGTGAGATACATTTGTATACATTGATGGGAGTGTGGTTTTAAATGCATGACATAAACTAGAGAGACACTAGCTGTCATATTACACAATCAACTGAGGTACAAATGATGCTTCAAGCCTGCAATTAGTGCTGGTCATTGACATTCATCTGGTAAATTTGAGGTCTTGACTGGCAGATGCTCAGTCTGGCCAGACACGATTGTTCTATAAAATTTTCAAAGTGGGAAAATTTTTTTGTCTGACCACAGCAAGGATGGCCTGATGTACAACAGGATAGAAAAAATTATTTGCTGGCTTGTGCTTTGATTTTTTGATTCTTTGAAAAACTTTAAATCATCATTACCATCACCAACACTATTATTAACATCTTTATCAACCACCACCACCATCTTCATCAAACCACTGCCACCTGGTAACCTCCTTAGCATGCTCTGGGTTTCCTGTTGTAATTGTATAAGAAAGACTGAGGAGAGTTCCCTCTTGGTTGCTCTATTAATGGCACATATAGCCCACATAGGTAAACCTCTTCTATCACAGAGGGACACCACTATCATCATCATCATCATGACCTTCATTATTATCATTATCATTGTCACTATCATTAACATCAGATACCTAATGCAGAAGTCTGAAGATATTATTTGAATAATCCCTGGTCCATTTATATATTTTTATTCCAGGTATATTGTCGCAGCACTGATTTTGATAGGACATTGATGAGTGCACAAGTACAGATGTATGGCCTATATGATCCACCATATGGCTCTCAGGCAAGTTTTGTACATTCTCTCCTTAATAATATATGTTTACCATATTGTCTTGCTGTCTTTAGCAACTGTTTTAAAAAGAGGACTGAGGGCTAGCTCAAGGAGTCTAGCCAACTCACAAAAGTAGTCTGGCTCTGCTTTGATTGTAGAAAAAATCTTTCCTTTTCAAATTGGCATTTTAACAGCAATTAATTGGTGAAACCAAATTTCAACTGAAAAAATTTATAATATTGTTTTGAATATTGGAATTTCTAAAGTTTTGTGCAAATTTTAGTTTTCAATTTAAAAAATGATGCAATAGACCTAATCGGCTAATGCATTGCTATGTACGTTTCTACCCAATTCAAATCTTTTGGGAATAAGAATCTTTGTCTTTGGTATTTGCATAGCACATGAAAACGCAATGGAACAAAAGTTCTTATTCCCAGAGGTTTTGAATTGGGTAGAAATGTACATAGCAACACGTATGCCGATTAGGTCTATTAAAATAGACCAAAACCAAAAGTCTCATAATCGTATGGATTGCATAAACAACTCAAGCCTCATAATGATGCAATAAGACAATACATCGTCATTGTTTTATCTCATCATTGTGAGGCTTGAGTTGTATATAAATATGATTGTGAGACTTTTAGAATTGGTCTATACTTTAAAAGATTTTTTTTTTTTTTGGTTATTTATGTTTTTATTTTGATACTGTGACATTAATGTTCCAGGTCTGGCAAAAAAATGTGGATTGGCAACCAATACCAATACATGTAGAATCAGTAAAGAATGATAAAGTATGTGAACATCATTATAATCATCATCATCAACATCATAACCATCTTCATCACTGTCAGCAGTAATATCAACATCATCATCATCATCATCTCACTGTCATCAATATTGACACCGTCATAATTAGTATGTTAATGAACATCATCATCATTATCATCATCAAAATCACCACCACCACCACAACTATCATCATCATCATCATCACTGTCATCAACACTGACACTGATTTTTGTTTGTTTGTTATTATAACCCCTCTGTCTTATTTATATTCATTTACCCCTAAAGACCAAAGACCACTGCCTCTGCTAACCGCCCTTCCCAGATAAAAAAGTAAGTGTTCCCTAAGATCATTCCTAATACCCCTTGCTGTTATTTCGGAAAATATATTAAAATGTTTTCCTTTTATTGCGGTATTAAACAGTTACTCAGTGCATCAAATTGTCCAGAGTATGACGAGCTTATACAAAAATCCTACAGTCTCCAAGAATACAAAGATATGAAGCTAAAATACAAGGTAAAAGAGCTGTCAAGACTCACGTTATTCAACGACAAAATTACGTTTAGTCCTCACTTAGCATTAACACAGGAACCCAGACTGTTTATGGTCTAGTCTAGAGAGGACGACTTAATTCAGAAAGTATTTTCAGTTATTATCGTTCGAATTTGTCTTTTTAGGATAAAATAGACTATATATTTCAAGAATAGTAAGTTAAGTTTAACTATAGTCTCACCCATGCATCAGGTGCGTTTTGTTCGATTACTCAAGGCATTTCCATCTTTGGCGGTTCCTGTTCGTTAAGACAGCCAAAGTCAAAGGGTAGCCTTTGAGAGATGGAGCGGGGAGTTTCCGCTGAGCTGCTACAGTAGTTTCTCCGAACAATTCATATTTTTTCTCTCTGACCAATTCATACGCTTTCTTTTCTCTCATCAGTTGTCTCACTACTGACTCGATAGCCTCGATGTCGTGTAATATCCTGTATTCTGATTGGGTTATTAGAAATCGTGTGTTCTGATTGGACTACCGACAATTACTCGACTGTTAGCACCCCCAAAATAACGATCGATCGTGTTTTTAAATTCGATTAACTCACGTGACCATTTAGAGAGTCCAAATGGTCACATGACATTAGTATCCCGCTACCAGATCAAAGTATATATTGGGAAATAAATGTCACGTGACCATTTGGAGCTTTCCAAATGGTCACGTGAGTTAACCAAAATTCAAAACGCGATCGATCGTTTTATTTTGGCGGTGCTAACAGCAAAAGGGATTTTGGTAGTAAGGTTCTTTGTATATTCGCCATCTTGCTTCTATAAATCCAACCCAACAATCCCATGTTCTGGTTGAGCTCATTGCCATTAATTTGTAATTCACTATACATTTTCCTTTTAATTCAGGACTTCGCTGTAAAAATCGGTTTGTTGACTGGATTAAATGACTCTCAAACGTTTGGAAACTTATATTCAGTATATGACAACCTTTTCTGTGCGGTGAGTGGACTAAAATTATATCGGAAATAATTAACTTCGTCACGCTTAAGACGGAATTTGAATTCCAGCATTCTGATTGGACGAACAGCAAAAAATATCACGCGTTGTGGTTAGGTAAACCCATCAGTCGCATCGTAACCTACTCTGGGTGATGCTCACGTGATGAAAAATTGAGCACCGAGTGTTGTGAAGTTCGCTATATTGGATTTGAATTTAGCTAGATGTACATGAACAAGCGCTTGACAAGATACGTCCTAATCGAATGTAGCGTTTTTACGACACTTGGTGCTCAGTTTTTCATCACGTGTGCAAAGGCCCAGAGGAGTAAGGTCAAACTCTTGGCACGTGTTTTCTGCTGTAACTCAGTCTATCCTCCTATTTTACTTCTATTTCTCTTTTAACTCGGTTTCAGCAATCACACAACCTGACATTACCATCCTGGGCAAACACGACTGTTATGACCATGTTGAAGAATATTTCTGACTTTGAAATGTATTGGTTAACCTCAAGCAGAGAATTGGCTAAACTTAAATATGGTAAGCACTTAAGTCGCACACTTATCACATGTGGGGAACGTACGGTACTGACTTACAGCACGTACACGGTACGGTATGCAGTAACAATGAAATGGTTAAAATGGTTACCATAAGAATGGTTATCATGGTTATCATAAGATATGATATCATGGTTATCATAAGAATGGTTATCGTATGGGTAGGAAACGTACGGTACTGACTTAAGCCACGTACACGCTAATGAAAAAGCTAATGAAATTTATGCGTACTCAGCCTTGAGAAAGGTATAGAGAGCCTTTAAGTGTGAAATCATTCCATTGAAAAAGCGACTTCCGGGTCCAATACGAAAAGCAATCTCTGAAGGTTTTTTTCGGTTTCTCTTCATAGCAGGAATACTCCAGTTTCGAGTTCTCCGTTATACAGGGTTAGTCTCGTTTTAGTGTAGAATATTCACATGCTTCAGTGAAGGTCCGTGGAATTTCAAAGTGTTTGTATTGTTAAAGTCGTGCATTCTTCGATCTATCTTTGGTATTTATGCATATTTTGACACTAAAATGAGGCTAACCCTGTAGAAATGAGTCTGTAATCAAGAAAAACAGCGGAATTTGGCGAATTCGAAAAAGGTCTATTGTACAGAATCCTGAGTATTGCAGGTGAACGATCAATTGTATATTTTGGCGGACTTTGTAAAAATTGGACCCAGATATACGTCACAACTTAAGGGACCAGTCATTATTTATAGGGGGCGGGGCTGGTGCAAAAGTGGATGTGTCATGTTTGGTTTTTCCTGACCCTCCTTTTTGTAATACACAATTTGTTCTGACCCCCCCCCCCCCCCTTTCTACATACATCACCAATGTCTGATGACAATATATTTGCGTGCATTTCTATAGCCCCCCCTTTCTCCTTGCATTATAATTGGTGACTTCCTTCCCATTTGCACCAGCCCACCACCACCACCCCCCCTAATAAATGTCCGGTCCCTAAAAGATTTATAGTCAATGCAGTGCTAGCAATGACAATGACGCCCATACCCTTAACCCTACTTAACAGATACGTTTTTCTTATCAAACAGGTCTTCTTCTTGGTAACATGATAAAGCATATGCAAGGGTTTGTGAAGAAGGATAACGGAATCAAGAAAGCTTACATCTATTCAGCTGTAAGTTCAATATTCAGTTTGCCAAAAAAAGAGAGCTTTGTATAGTAGCTCGTGCATGAACACTAGAGAGGTTTCGCAGCGAATGACGTAATTTACCTATTGTGACCGTGCCGTGACTTTTCACAGTCGTACTCGACTACTTTAATTATTATGAAGGCTTGGACACACGATGCGACGTTACCTGCCTACTTCTGCGATGTCGCCGGCAACGTCGCGTGCAACAGTTGACGAGTGGACACGTGCGATTTCCACGTTGCAAGCGACGTCGCAAGCAACGTCGCATCATGTGTCCGAGCCTTTAGACAATTGTAGCATTTTTTACGATTTTTCTTTACTAGCACGACACTACAGTCAGTGGCTTGTTGAGTGTTCTTGGAGTCTTCGACCGAATCTCGCCTCCTTACTCATCCGCCGTCATGCTCGAGCTCTATTCATCAGATGGCGGGTAGGATTATTCTTTCTAACAGTAAACAACACCCTGGGTGGGATCCCCTCCGTCCTTTCTAGCCCTAAAGATGTGAACGAAAAAATAAATAAATATAAAAAGATGTTAGCATAGACTTTATTCTTTTCTTTCCTTTTCAGTGGTGATCACTCTGTTCGTATTTCCTATCGATACGGGCAAAGCGACCAAACAAGACAGCTAACACTAAGAGGATGTGTTTCTGATTGCCCGCTGGACCAGTTTGTAGAGTAAGATATTAAAACACAAACTTACAGTTCAGAATATTCATTTTTGCTTATAAAAGCTGACCTACATTACTTCCTGTCTCGGTAGCTTGATAATGGTGTCATGACGACTCTGAAACATCGCTCTAACGTTTCCTTTTTTAATCGTTGCCCCTAGCGTCCAGGACCAAATTTGGAAAATCTATTCTCAATAAGCTTTCTGATAATTATTGCTTTAATTGTTTATTCACCCTCATATTTCCGAATAATAAAGGGATAAAGATCTAGAAATGCAAATGAGATGACGTCAACAGGGTGTTGATTATAAATACAAAAACAGGTTACAGTTAATTACAGTATTTCATGTCCAAAGCATTATCCTCAGTTGGCCAAATGACTTTGTAGGATTTTGACTCTATTTTCAAAAAGCGCATTCTGTAGATTAGAGATTACTTTCTAGAAAAATACCTGCATAATTTACATATCAACATCTTCAAACCCTTATAACTTCCTTATAACTCCAAAAATGGTCATCTTTACCAGCAAAATTACACTGTCCTATCACAAACTTTATGAAGAATGGATTTTCAAAATGTAGTTCTAGGCATTAGGGGCATCCGTAACAAAAGCTGGACAACCTGTGTTATTCCTTTTTACAGATTGACCAAGAATTCGATCCCAAGAGACAGAGACTCGGAGTGTGGCGTAAAGGGAGATTTCTGCTTCAAGTCTATAGTTTACAAAAGTAAGTAAAATCAACTAACAATGACAAAAAAACCCGGGTTTATATTATGCACTATAGTCTGTTGAAACCCCCACATCCCTATCCCTGGGACGGTGGGGAATTTGGCGTTTACGTAGTGTTAAATTTAGCACTTTTCTCCGTTCCCGGGGGGGGGGGGGGTTGCTGCTAAATCCGTGGTCTCTAGTTTTTATCAATAGATCGGTTAACCGTTAGATTCCCCGTCTCTACGTGCATTGCTGCTGTTAAATCCCTCGGCCTTAAGGTGCTGTTACACTAGGCAATTTCCTTGCAACTTGTCTTGCAATTTTGTTGCGAGACAAGTTGCACAAGACATTGCCTAGTGTAACATACCAAAAGTGTCTCGCAATTTTGTTGTCGCAAATATTGCGAGAAGTAAAAGACTTTTTGTATGTTACAATAGGCAATGCATCGTGCCAGTTGTGCAGCAAAATTGCGAGACGACAAGTTGCAAGAAAATTGCCTAATGTAAAAGCTCGGATACACGATATGCCATTCCCTGCGACGTTGCTTCCAACAGGGAAATCGTGCGTCAACCCTAAACAAACTGTAGCGCGCGACGTTGAGCGCAACAGTTGCACAGTTGCACAGTTGCACAGGTGGACACACGGTGCGATTTTCCCGTTGCAAGCAACGTCGCATCAGGTGACGTCACATTTCTGCATTATTTGCTCTAGTCGCACAACACATGCATGCATGAATGTCATCCAGTCTCAGAAATGATCTGAACAATAAGGCTCTTTTTTAAATATAATTCCAGTTAAAAATTTTCATTTACATTTTTCATTTTTCATATTTCTTTTTCTTTTTCTTTTTCCCTAGGTTTCCTCGCAGCCTTTGCAGTTACCTTGGTCATTCTTTTACTGGTATCTTGTTGCTTCTGTTGCTTTTGGTGCAGATTTCGCCGATCGCGTATAAACGCAGCCAGAATAAATTTCGATGACGGAGTCTTAAAAGACGCGAGTCTTTTACAAAACCAAGATTACGACTCGGAATAGGAAAAAATAGACTAAATCACCTTTGGTGTAATGTTTATCCATTTCAGACCACGTGTCATTCCCTTGAGAATACGATTTTTTGTTTCTTGGTAACGCTTGAGAAGATACATTAATATGGATGAGCCTCAAACAAAGAATTTTATTCTCAAGGGAATGACACGTGGTCTGAAATGGGAAAACATTACACCCAAGTAGATTAGGTCTATTGATTTGTTAAGCCTGGTTCTCACTAGCGACGCAAGCATAAGCACAAGCAACATACGCAAACTCAGTACCGCATTTATCACCGAGGTGTGAGAAAAGACAAGCACCGCTAATGAGCAGTACCCTACTGAGTCTGCGTATGTTGCTTGCGCTTATGCTTGCGGCACTCGTGAGAACCAGGCTTTAGTCTTGTAATGCATCTATGATCTGAAAAAATATTTTTTATAGAAGCAACAAACCATCTTTGCATTAGACCCTTTTCAGTTTGGGCGTAAAGTTTGTCCCTTTACAAGTCACGTACCGTTCCCCTGAGTTTTCTTTCTAAGTTTAATAGAGTCCTAAAGTGTGACGTCGCCAATTTTATAAATTTTTGTCTTTAATTTTGAAAAACATGATAATTTTCATCATACTTCAGTTAATTAAGCTGTTGTCAAAATGTGATTGCGCTTGGACCATTAGATACGGAGATATCGAAGATTTAAAGCTCAGTTTATTGCGGTAAGCTGAAAGGCCTATACACACTAAGGGTTTTGCTCCGATATCCGATATGGTTAGATATCAGCAAACATGACCACATCATGCAGCAAGCTCCCGCAGCATGCTCTCTCGTGTGTACTAGTTGTGCAAAATAACCCGGGAGCCTTGGAGCAAAACCCTTAGTGTGTGTATGGACCATAACAGTAATATTTGACTCGGTTCCAGCCGATATGAACAACCAAATATAAGTGAAAAGGGAAATTATTCATTCAAAGAGATATATCACAACCGTGCTACGGTCAAATTATGCCATCCAAATTAATCCATCACAGTTAATATTAACTGTTGTTCAATGAAAAATACCTCTGAGGGGTCACCGCTTCAGGGTTCTATGACAACGCCTTAGAAGATAAAGTAATATGGACAGTATTGAACAAGTTTTATATCGGCAATTTGTCAAAACACCAGAGCTAGTCAGATAACGCAGAAAAATTTACAGTTCACCACAACTACCACTGAGAATGCAATGCTCGCATTCGGCATAGAGGGTTCTCATCATCGCCATCTTGTGGATCAGAAATTGAATGATAAAAGTTTTTATTTCCCTAAGGAGAAAATTTATTTTATTTTGCCCCACAAGATGGCTGCCATGAGAACCCTTTGTTGGTGACGTATTTAGGGAAACTGCTATAGAGGCTTTCGCTGATGATAGATATTAAAGTCTGGAAGTTGGCTATTACTGACTCAACATAGCAACACAAGCCACAATACAGCAGTAACCGTAAGTTTTCGTATGACTGTGAAAAGGCCTCCCGTAATGATCCAAAGCTACGACACAAACTGGATGAGATCCATAAACCAATACTCCAGTTAGTTCTGTTATGCAGGGTTAGACTCGTTTTTGTGTACAAACTTCACGTGTGCGAGTGAAGGTCTGTGGAATTTCAAACTGTTTTTGTTGTAGTGGACCATTTTGCTTTACCATTATTTTCGAAATTCGTGCGAAATTCACATTCCGCACAAACTTTCTCGCCATAGTATTGTTTTATGACGCACGAATTTCGAAAATAGTGGTAAAGGAAAAAGGTATAGTTGTTTATCCTTTGTTTTATCGTTGGTATTTATAAATATTTTGACACTGAAATGAGGCTAGCCCTGCGAAAACGATTTTTTAATCTAAGTGGTATTTTACGAATTGGAAAAAGGTCTATTGCTAGCTTGCGATGCGGGTGGTCTAACTAATCTCAGGAAGCGGAGATTCATCCAAATGAAAATGCTCTGATACGTCACCATCTTGAGTACGGCTCGTCACGGCTCGTCTGCTTGACGACGCTTTCACAACCATACGTAACCGTACCAAGATCAACAATATTTAAAAATAGTGCTTGGTAGAAGAGTCAATAAGCATTTGAAATATTTATTAATTGTATAGAGTGATGGCACTTAACCCGTGAAACAAAAACTAATAGTTAAAGTCGAATACTAAGACAAAGGCACAAAATGGAACATTGGAATCAGTGTCTACTAGAGTGGTTTTCATTAACCCGTGAAACAAAGTGTACTAATTAGAGTGTAATAGTCAGATAGACACAATAAAAA
>WUAP02147501.1:0-11316 GCA_015163945.2 Stichodactyla helianthus | reverse complement strand
CTTGGTAAGTGATCATGGCAAACTTTTCTTGTGTTTCTAACTTGTTAGTTTGATTATTTCCGTGTAATTTATGTCCGCATGTCTTGCTTTATGATTAGTTGTCTTCTAGAGTAATTCTTGCGTAAGTTAATCGTATTTTTCTTATCGTAATTATGTAGTGCGTAAGGAATTGTAACCGCAAGCTCCGTAGATGATCGATGAAAATAAAGTGAAATTTTATCGTATATAAAATTATCGTATATAATATTACGTCTATTACCCGCGAGATACGAACACTCTGTAAAACAAAGTTTTTAATATGTACGGAGGTAAACTGTAGGGGCTTTGTCTAAAGATTTTGATCCACCTTTCCAAGGTTGAAGATCAAGGAAAACTATCAGAAAGGCCTGTAGGTAAGTGGGAATGGAATTCTGAGTCTGTTTTCAGTTCAGATCCAACTAAATATTAATACCCGAAAAAGAAAGAAAAGCAAGCAAGAAAGGAAGAATGGTAGGATGGATATGGAATACGAACATCTATTCCTTCTTACAACGCAAAAGATTTTAATGAGATTTTTTTTCTCCGTCAAAGAGTTTTCATCGTGTAAAGACGCGTTGGAGAAAGGCAGGTAAGTTCCACGGAACCCTGGTCCGAGTACATATCATCAGACGTTGATGTGATCGTATCGATTGTATTGGTTTGATTCAGATCTAAAGGCAATGGAATCTACAATATCAACACCAAGGAACCCTCAACCATCAAGGCGTATTGTCACATGGATCACTTACCCGTATGTGGTGGTGGGGGATGGACGCTGACCATGAAGATCAATGGCTCTAAGGTAAGACATTAACTATACTCAGAGGTAGTCTTGAAATAAGATAACAACAGCATGACATACGGTATTTTCATACTTCAGAACACATTTGACTACGATTCCTCCTATTGGACAAACAATCAAGCACTTCAGACCGAGAATGGACTGGGACTAGAAGAAGAAGAGTCCAAGCTACCAACCTACTGGTCAACACCGCTGACCAAGATCTGTCTCGGGATGAAACAGCCAGGCATTCCCAGTATGCAGTGGATAAAACTAAGATTGAAGCAGCCCGCTTCCTCGCTCCTCGACGTCATAACCACTGGAGGTCAGTCGTACATTCTTCTTGGGCTGAACAAATGGAAATCTACTTTCTTCCCTAGAAAATACATGTTTGGAAATCCTTATTATGAGGGTGTAAGTGCGTCCTTCAACACTGCTAAAATTCGGTTTGGAATTATCTCTAAGATCATACAAAAAAATAATTGGTACGACTCGATTTTAGGCTTTGGTTTGAGTTACCAGTCGTACAGAAGCGTTTCTTGTGGTATGGGTGGGTCGAGAGAACTTTCCACAGACCAACCTGCTTTTTGTTATATGTTAGTTCAGTAAAAACTGAAAAGTCCCTACCCTCGCGGCCAGCTTCAACTGACGCAGGTTTCTGCTTAACTAATGTCCCTGATGGTGTGATATGAGACCATGGAAACATGGTTTCCATAGAAACATATTTTATTTTATAAAACGCTTTTTTCATGTTCTATGGTGTTTTATCAACACTTGGGACGTTAAAAAAACACTGGAAAAGCTTTATATTCATTTCCCATGTTTTCCAAACATCCCGCGTGTTGATGTAATGTTTAATAAACGAGCAGGAGTGTTTTATCGGGTTTAAAACCACGAGGCGTAGCCGAGTGGTTTTAGACCCGATAAAACACGATCTGCGAGTTTATTGAACTGCTTCAAGCACGTCACATAAATAAGTTCAAGTATTTAACGATATTTTAATGAAAAGTGCAAAAGAAAAGCAAAATTATAGTTTGATGAAAACTTTTACATCACGGGCATGCGCAATGTACAGAAAACGGCTCCCACACGGAAAAGAATGTTTGGAAAAGGTAAGAGTTATATCGCTTGCTTAAAGGCTCTGGTTGGTATTGGGCTTGCTTAATAAGCAAATCCAATAGCTGTTATTACAGTTGCATGCAAATGAGATGCTAATGACCCGTTAAGCATTGTGCCGACCCGATAGCCTCGCTTGGGTGATTTTTACAACAAAAGGTTTTCTTATTTGCATGCAACTGTAATAACAGCTATTCCGTTAATTCCATCTTCAGCCACCCCGAGCAACGGTTCTTGTTAGTTATAGAACTCATGTTTTGTTAATGAGTTCTATCACTAACAAGAAACTTTATAGAGTCATCTTCATTAGTATTCTTTATATAAAGATTTTGAAATCTTTATATAAAGAATATTAATGAGGAAGACTTTACCAGGTTTAAAGCCTCATGCATGTGACTGATTTGAGGCTTTTGATAGGCTCAAATGCTCATTAATTATTCATGAGTGTTTGAAAACACCATAGAACATAGAACCTTAATTAATCAAGTTGATTATTAATATTTCAATGGCGTTACGAATTAATTATTGCACCGATAAAATCAATTATCTAACCTTTTTAAAATAAAAACAAATGCAAAACTGTGAGAGATGTATTTTGGTTGAATTATATTTTTATATAGAGGGATATTACACGGGGTCGCGAAGATATGTAAGTTTATCTTCGCCGCGAACGAGTGAAATATTGTTTTCAACACGAGAAGATAAACTTCATATCTTCAAGACACCGTGTAATTTTCTTTTTATTATATAGACAAAGAAAATCTTTCTTTACTGTCGGCGATAATCACAAAACAATAATCACAACAATAAGCTGTCCTTTGAACTCTGCAAAACTCACCGCTGCGGATCCACTTTTTGCTGATTCGATTTCATTTTCCCTGTCTCTTCGTAATTTAGATGCAACTAATTACGTGTCTTTATCATAGAAAGATTTTTCTCTCATATCTTTGACTTTTGAATGTGTTTTTTTTTTTTTTTTACCTTATTCAAAGACTTTCTCGCTCGTCACTTTTTCACTGACTGGCCGCTTTGCAAAACTGAGCGCGCGTGCGTCGGAAATGACGTCATCGATATCCTCACCAGTGAGGATATGGAAAATATGTCACTGGGTTCCCGGATGTAGTTTCGTATCATGTTTACGAATGGCTTATTTTCCAAATGATCTTGATAGCAATAGAACTAGTAAAAATTTTAAAAACACGAAACAACTTTTTAAAGACACGTTTCGGCATATCTTATGCCATCTTCAGTTTAATGTGGAATGACTATTTTTTACAATACAGAGAAGCTATATATACTTATGAATAAATTAATTACAATTAAGAACAATAATGTAAGTGAACCGACGATAAGTCGGGGATAATAAAAAGATAGGATAATTATAAGGTGAGAAATGTGTTGAAGTGTTGGACTTCCTTGTTCAATTCCGGATTGATCTGTTTGATGTGAAACGCCTCTTTAAGTTTCAATTCAAAAGAGGTTTTAGCGGAATCTATAATAGTAAAGCAAGTCGGTGTATATTGATTTTTACAATTCGAAGACTGAGAAAGATGCTTGAAGATGTGGGAGTTATTATCGGACACTGCTTATTTTCCAGTATCTCACTCATGTCTATATAATAAAACGTGATATCGCAAGCCGAATATCTAAGGGGTTTGTACGTGGGAAGTCGCACTTGTTTATAAAAACTATTAGAGCCTGGCCCGCGGGAATTAATAGATCTTTATGTCCCAAGAAAACACTTCAGATTTTACAGAAAGTTTTACGGGTGCATGTCATTGATGCTTGATTGTGAAAATGTCTTGTTAAGAAATCGGTTTGCGTTTTTCTTAATGACATCTTTTCAACGGATGTCATGTGAGTGATTAATTTATTATCGAATGTTATCTAGATCTAATTGGTTGATTATCAATCCAACTTTCTTGGTAGTGCGTGAAAAGATCATATGCCATTTTCACACGTTTTCTGCACCTTCTCACGTAAATTTTCCTCGTCCTTTTCTTTCTGAAAGAAGTCGCCAATGAGAGAAGATCCTATTTTATGGGCACATTTGCCACTCTGCCGAGACTACCTGCTTGACAGTATCCTCATCACCTCTTAATTTACGAGTGCCCACTGAGCGGCGCCGTGCTGCAAAACAGAAGGTACCGTACCGAATTTCGCCGCATGTACTAATGGAGTTATTAATGGAGTTCTAGAGATGTATATCATCCTAGCGATAACATTGTCTCCATACACTCTAGTAACCTTCCTTAAACACTTCAAACATAACATCTATAATCTCGAGTGCATTTCCACTAAATGTGTTTGTGCAGACCTTTGGGTTTTTAGCGGGTTAAAAAAGCACCTGCTCCTCTCAAATAGACTATGGATTACTCTTATCAGACAAAGTTCGCCGCAAGATGTAAAGAAATACAACCAGGGCTCAGTCTGGCATATCCGAAACCACTGTTTACCTTTGCAGATTTTAACTTGACACTAAAAAAGCGCTTAAGTAATGCCTAAAGGCCTTAATTTATTTTACCAAGCCACGACTGAGATTTACTTTTAATATTAAACATTGACAGATTCATCCTTTGGAGTGTCCATGGCAACGCTGAACTGATTGAATGTAATCCTAACAAAAATTGACTAGTTTCAGGCATAATGATAGAAGTTTTCATTACCACCTCCGCGGTTTGTATTGCATATTTATGTTAATTTTTATTTAATTAAACTGCGAGTCCCTCGTTAATCAACACAAATTGCTTGATGATATTAGTGCACAGTTATATATATTTGTTGTTTCTATTTCGCTTCGTCAAGATTATTTCCGAGTGTTCCCCTGCTTTAGTTTTCAACCATTGTTCCTTCCTAATGGCGGGAAAGAAGCCACGTTGGCCTCGAACCTGAATAGTACTTTGGAAATCCTTTTCTTCAACTCTATTAATAAAGGATTCGTGATTTTTTGCACTTCCCTTGATTCTTAGCCACGTTTCTCGCAGTGAGAAGCAAGGACTAGTAAACCATTTGCTGTAATTGTTCCTAGAACTTGTTCACAGTTCATGTGCACTGAACATACGTTCGATTTGACAGTTCCCTCTTTTGTTTCGAGAATCTTCTCCGAGACTGTACGTTTTCCTCCCTCCACGAAAACCGTCCTCTGAGCCAAGTTGGATCAGTATAATAGATTGAAAAGCTCTGAAAAGTTACTTCAGACGAGCTAAACTCTTGCAAAATTGGTCAAACTCGTGGGAAATCCTCAGTCAGTGGCGAAGTTTCACTTCAATCTTAAAACGTCACCAAAATACGAGGTTTACATTTTCTGATCTAGGTATTGGTGACACTATTGACACTGAAATTCGTTTGCAGTACAGACGAATTTAAATTACTTTGCATATGTCCAACTCTGATCTTTCGCACTTTATTTAAGCGCAAGAGGATAAGCAGTCCTCTTCGGAAGTTTGGAATCCTCCAGGCGTAGAGCACCGGGTTAATACCCGATGAAAAGAAACCCAAACTAAGAGTAATGTCTCGAGCAAGACGGACATCTGGATTCTGACTTGTCGAGCCAAAAACTAAAAGAAAGTCAACGATCACAAAAGGAAATCAGGCAGTCAGAAAAACCACGAGCATGATGAACACTGTGGTGGAAATTCTTTTTTCTCGTTCGACGCCTCTTCGAGTGTAAGCCGTCTCCTTGGTGTCTGCGATATTTTTTAAGTTTTCGACTTGTTGTTTGAGAATCTTTCTCAGTCCATAGTAGTTCAAAAGCATGACCAGGGTTGGAATGAGGACTCCAAGTGCGTATAAATAAACTTGGAAACTCTCTGAGCGCCAGCCGAAAATCGGGAGCAACCCAAATTGCAAAGAGTAGATCCAGATAATGACTAAAGTAAGCCTTACTCTTTGAGCGGAGACGATAGAACGGTACTGGAAGGGATAACGTACTGCTATATAGCGATCCACCATCAGCGCACATATATTCATTATGGAACAGATACACGAAACGCAGGCAAACACGTAGTATACGAACAGGATTTCGTTGTTGTGGGTCCAGTAGCTTGCTGCGTTAATGGGCTCCACCGTAATTCCAACAAGAATGTCAGCCAGACTTAAATTGACAACAAAGTAGTTAGAAGTGCGCCTCAGATTTCGACCTGGATCTTTGATGAACACACAGCAAACTAGAATATTCCCGACGACTGTGTAGACACCAAAAATGATGTAAATAAGGGCTAGAGGTAAATTCGGGGTAAGGAAATAACCCTTATAGAACATGTCGTACGCCATTTGGGTTTTCTTGGTTGTTATTAATTACAGTAGTTCACTCGTATTTCATCCTCTCACCTGCCTTCATCGCCTGCAGCACAAAAGAGATTAAAATGAGTTACTCCACCCTGCCCCAGTCTTTTGACAAAT
This sequence comes from Stichodactyla helianthus, assembly GCA_015163945.2. Classification (NCBI taxonomy): domain Eukaryota; kingdom Metazoa; phylum Cnidaria; class Anthozoa; order Actiniaria; family Stichodactylidae; genus Stichodactyla; species Stichodactyla helianthus. The sequence goes on along the minus strand of WUAP02147501.1, from coordinate 5,000 downwards.
TCACAACCATTTAGATAAAAGATATTTGAATATTTATAAATTTGCTTGGTCATTTTTCGCCACTTCGCGGTTGATATGAAAGTAACAAGGGACAGCTGTTTACGTCAAAACGAAATTCTAATGTTTACTCTCGTTTACCGGGGTTTCAAGAAGTTATAAAGCTATTTGTGTAACCCGTGACGATTATTTTAAAATAAAGGAAATGTTTATCCTGCGGAAAAATTAATTTCGACAGTGATGATAGTAGACTTCGCTGCAAGACACCTGTCCAACGGTCACTAACACCGCGCTAAAAGTTCCTAGGAAAACTGAATGTTCTAATAAATAAAGTGACAATGAAATGTGAATATCGTAAACCTAAGCGAGGGATCAAAGGAAAAACAACAATTTAACACATTTTAAGGTGTTAAAACGGTCAGAGGAAAACGGAGAAATTCACTGTTTATAAGCCTGGACAGAAGACTTTTCTGATCTAACAACTTTATTTTATTTTTATTTTTTAATCCTTCCTTTTCCTGTTCTTAGATCGTCTATATTCCAAGAAAATGAAGTGAAGAAAAAAGCATACAAATATGAACCCGAAAGTGAAAAGTGAGAAGTTATTGCTTCCGTATTTGCAAAATACCCCTGGTTTTTAATGATAATGAAGTTTGCACATGAAAACCGCCGTAGACCGGCGCACACCTCTCTTAAAATGATTCTGAATAACAGAAGATTTAAAGAAACTACAAAAGAAACTTGCATTTTTCTTGAGAAATGAAATTATTTGTTTTGATTTTTGAAATGAAATGTTTAACATATTATCCTAGTCGCTATCCAATAGTTACTGGGGGGAAAAAGCTACAGCGCGCTTCGTACAGAATCTTTTGAACGTTAATTTAATCTCATTGTAATGGGCAAGGATCTAAAGGACGATCTCTCTCTTTTGAAGACTTCAAAGCAGCCTCAAAGAAAAAGCACATGTTTCTATTACGTCCTTTCTTCAAGAGACTTTTTACAAATCTCTGCGAGTGAAGGGAACGATGAAGGCTATTTTCATTCGTACGTAAGCTTTTTTCCTTTTCAGGAAACTTTTTCGAGACAGAAAAAAGAACGCTCTAAGAAATGTTTTTAAAGTTTTGAAAAGCAAAACGCTGGAAAAGATTTGATTCAAGTACATCCAGGAATGCTTTCAAGCGCTCTAAATCAAGTCATGAAAATCCAAAATATACAGTGTGAACACGAAGCTAAAAAGTTTTAAGAGCAATGTTAAGTCGGTGCTAGTGTATGGGTCAGAATGTTGGAAAATAACAGAAATGGATATGAGGAAATGTGAGACGTTCCAGAACAGATGTCTAAGGAGGATCTCAAAAGTGTTCTGGCCCAATAGGATCAGTAACCAAGATCTGAGGGAGCGAACTAAGACTGAGACAATAGAAGAAATCATGAACATGAGAAGGTGAATGTACATAGGGCATTTGTTAAGGAAAGACAGCGAAAAAGACACCAAGATAGCATTGACATGGGCACCGGCACCTGAGGGAAAGCGCAAAAGAAGAAGGCCCAAGGAAACGTGGAGAAGAACGGTAGAAAGAGAAAGGAATGGAGGAGCTGGAAGGATGCAGAGAGTGCTGCCTTCAGGTCAAGATGGAAAGATGTGTGTCTTGCCTTATGCTCCACAAGGAGCTAAGAGGATATACATACACCGCATATATTGAGATAACACTAGGCCAAGATGGAAAGATTTGTGCCTCGCCTTATGGCTCCACAAAGAGCTAAGAAGATATATGTACATCAAAACTACGTATAAAGTAATGACTGTGACGATGGTTTTTAATGCTAATCAGCGTCTCCATGGCAATGATAAACTTTTCGAAAAACAGTTTTTCCTAAATATCTTTCGAAATCGAGCTACCTTCGAAATGCGAACAATTGCACTATAATTTACACAGTGTAGCACACTAAATGGAAAAGTTTCAAGAAAAGTTATCTGTTTGATTTCGAATAAATCGCTGAAACATTTTAACATGTGTTTTTTCATGTTGGAAATATGAGCGTTGAAGTGCAAGAGAAAATGTCAAGCAAAACTGCACTTCAATGAAATGCTCTCTCTCTCTTTATCCCCGAGGAGTTAGTCAGAGCTATTTACAGGGAGTACTAATGGAAGTCTAAGGAAACTTCTGTGGTAATTTAACAATTCGTGGGTCGTATGGAATGTTATGACCGCTTATATTTCCAACATGAAAAAACATTTTTAAAATGTTTCAGCGATTTAGTCGAAATCAAACTTTTCTTGAAACCTTTCCACTTAGTGTGGTACACTGTGTAAATTATAGTACAATTATTCGCATTTCGAGGGTAGCCCGATTTCGAAAGATTTATTTAGAAAAACTGTTTTCCAAAAAGTTTGTTTATCGTTGCCATAAACGCTGAGACCATCGTTCAAAACTATCCAAGCCTAACGTCTGGTGTAAAATTCAGATTCATGAACTAAAGTTTAATAGATTGGTGTTAACTTTAATTTTCATTCGCTGAAGTATATTGACGTGCAAGTTAGCCTGCAGCACTCAAGTTCAAAAACTCAAAAAAGAAAAGAAAAAGAAAAGAGAAAGAAAGAAAGAAAGACCCAATGCGCTGACAATGCAAATGGTTGATGAGGATTTTTCTTTTTGGTGATATATATTGCGTGTAAACCTAAGTTCTTCATATCTGAAAATTTTGAAAACCAAGAGCCAAAAAGGAAAAGGAAAAATTAACAATAGAAAAAAGACAAACAAACTAGTGGCCAAAGTAGTCTCTTGTCAAAGTGCCAATCAATCCGACAAATATGTTAATGTTAAGCATTTGTTGCCATGGCGAACTTAGTGCTATAAATGATATAATCGTTTCATACTTTTTCTCTGTAATGTAATTACGAAATGGGAGAACTGAACTAGACGTGAATTACCGTGTTTGGGACAGTAATCCATTCTCACTGGAAAACCGACCACTTGGACAGGGAGTTAAGATATGGGGAACATGATTTCCTACAGCCCCGACGCTAGTTCCTGACATACGACACCCCATATGAAACCAAAACTTCCCTCTCCATAACTAAAAACCCAAAAATTCCTTCCTAATGGTACAAGGGATTATGGGAAGGCGATGGAACAGCTAAGAGGTTCATTATTGGCCTGAAAAGACTGAGGCAGGGAAGGGGCGATGGGAGCATCTCAGGGGTGGTTCGGCCCAGCCGGTGGGATTTCCCTCCCAGTCCCAGGGAACTTCTACATTGGGGGAGCAAGTTAAAAGTGGTCCCAAAAGTCTGGGAAGGTCAACAATCACAAAAGAATCCTTTAAATTGAATAGGGGGTAATGAACTCAAATAGGAGGGAAAAACCACTAGCCAGGCCGGACCAGGAACCTGTCCGAAGACGGGTTATAGGGCGTGTTTAGTAATACCCTTCTGGCACGGCCCGGATGAAAAAAGGATAACGTGCGCATAAATCCTGGACCAAGTGAATGCAGAACAACAACAAAAAACTGAGTTGAACACACCATCAAAGGCGAAAATAAAATCGAACTCACGACCAAACGGCACACGGCCAAACACATTTAGCTGGGGCTGAACATATGGTCAAACGTAGAAGTAGGAACGAACTCACGACTACTGCAGACACATGCGCCATTACTAAGGACCGACACACGGCCAAACAAATTTAGCTAGGGTCGAACACACGGCCAAACGCCCAAACAAGGTCGAACACACGACCACCAGGCATTCCTCAGGGCCGAACACAAGGCCAAACAAATTTAGCTAGGGCAGGAGCCCATGGCTAGGGTTGAACACACGACCAAACGCTAAAGCAAAACGTAGGATTACGAAAGTTTGAAAACAAAACAAAAAAACTTTGAATAAATACCTTGAAATGACACAAATGCCACGCACGAAGGCTAAAAGCAGGAGTGCTAATGAAAGAAAGGCAGCTAATGAAAGAAAGGCAGCAACATTCCATGCACAACATACCAAAGACAAATAAAGAACTCAAGGCGTGGGGTGAGCAAAAATATCGAGCAGAATGCTAACGGTAATGCTTATAACAAGACATTTTCGAACAGAATGTATTGGTACAGAAAATATACCTCATTTCGAAGTGTCTTAGCCTGGGGTGAATTCTTTACAACGCCTGAGAAGCTCAGTGCCTAGTTGATTCTAGGCTTCCTAAAGAGTCTGTAATGTGGAGATTAGGATGGAGAAACTTGTCTCGAAGAGTAACGAGAGCAGTCGGATAAAGAATTAAAGCCGGCCAAGGAGAGGGCTTCGGCGACGTGAAGAGACGCGAGTTCGATCCAACAAGGCAGCTTAACTTCGCGAAAAGAGGCCAGAACGGACTACGAGGCTGGTTTTATATCTTTTTATGGCCCCATGAGAGTTAGCAGCCTAAAATACCTATCCTAGGAATGCGAGCCTAAGTCATTTTGCAAGTGAGAATAGTACACACGTTTAATTATTAAAAACGAGTACGTTGCTACTTACGTCTGTTTGAACAGGTATTTCCGAGCTAATTACACACTGTCATTTTAGGAGACTAATTCGCCTTTCTCACGAGGCGGCCATGGACTGAAACAAGTTTACCCTGCGAACCTCGCATTCAAGCACTTCAGAACTAGTTTAGCCGGGCATAAAAAAGTCCCCCCCCCCCCGGCTCTCATGGGAATGACTGCCGCGTGAGAAAGGTCTATGAGAACTTTATTCAGCTTCCCATGATGCTTTGCAGGTGTGGACTTTGCTGTTGTTGCTGTTGTTGTTGGTTTTTTTTGTTTGTTTGTTTGTTTAAATCAAAATTTATTTTGTTTGATTATAACCCGGCTCAAGCTTGGGATATAATGATGTCATTAATGGCGCCTGATAGAAAGCGGGGCAGGTGAGGTTGGCGTTATTAGAATATTAATATACTGGTAGCGTACAATAACGAATAAAAGGAAATCTGTAACACCGTGAAAAAAGAGAATTATACTTAACTTTACTGACGTTTCGAGCT
>WUAP02147479.1:0-11318 GCA_015163945.2 Stichodactyla helianthus | reverse complement strand
GCGTTGATGTAAATGTCGGCTAGTATAGCCGACGTAATCAGCATCACACTGATCACATTTAAAGTAATAAACAACGCTTTGATTATTAATCAAAGGAGGCTTATTTTCTTTGGCTCTTAAAGATTGCATAATGGGACATTAAATGGGACATCCGAAATTAAACCGAGAACTAGAACGAACTCATGCCGCACAGAATTGTGGGGCTGAATTTTGGGGACAAGATCAAAAGTTGTCGCCAAAAAAGTTGTCGTTGGGGACGAGATAGAGTTCGTGCCCAGTAATTGGCTCCCTCCTCATTAGCCAATCAGAATCCGGTAATCCTGCTTTCTGTTCGTTTTTGTGCTTTGTCTTGAAATTAGATTTACAAAAAGGGAAGAAAGAAAAAAGAAAAGAAAAGAAAAGAAAAGAACTAAAAGAAAGAGCGAAGAGATCGCATATATGAGGAAAGTAAATATTGTAAAGCCAGTTGACAAGCTTTTGCTAATGCACTTGGCGGCTCGTACGAGGTTTTTCTTCGTGTTAAATTAGATTATCTTCGATTTCTGAGCACTTAAGTTATCAATAATGCTTTTTTATTCTCTCTGTCATTTGAGTCAACGATTAGACGAATGACCATCTATTAGACATCTAGAGCCTCTTGAAAAATATTGCTCATACAAAATTGAAGGGGTTTGTAATGAGGTTTTTGTCGCCATTCGATTGGACTAATTTAGTAAATTTCTCTTGTTTTTGTTTTTCCCTTTTAGAAATAAATTAAAAGTTGAGCGAAAACAAGCGAATGACAGAATTTAAGGCTGAGAATGAATGATTGCGTTTCAGTTTTCTTAGAGTCTGAAAATTGAAAGTTATTACTGAAAAAAGGGCCGGTTTGTTAGCAATAGCATTATGTTATGTGTATGTTAGCGTTATATATATCTATGTCTAAGATTGATCTTTGTCATAGCGGTCGTAGAAGAAAGGTTTACTTTTATAAATGGTCAAATTATGGAAGCTCGTGTTTGTAAGAGTGGTCGTATCAAAGGGGGGTGTACCCAAGTGGTCGTACTACAGAGGTTTTCATTTCTGGTGGTCGTATTAGATAGGCTATCATTTGTCAAGCTTGCCGTATTAGGAAGGTTTTTGTACTCATTCTGGTGGCATTAGAAAAGATTCACCGTCCGTCCGTACTGATTCGAACCGGCAAACTTTTTTAGTTTTCATTTCTGGATCATTCCCGTTTTCGTATATTCATACTCCCCAAAGCTCTGTTTCCTGTTATTCAATTTACTCCAACATAATTGATTTTTTCTAGCAACCCCGAAAGCCAATACGTGTCCAAAGAAAACTTGCAAAACCCAGTAATTCTACTTATATCATAAATTATCCTTATAATAAAGAGCCTTACTTAAAATTGATATTGGTGTCACGGTGGGGCACCATGCTGTAAGCTAGAAAAACATCTTTCTGTGGACGTCTTGATTGGATTCTGGTAATGGACTGTTAAGCCATTAGAATTTGACAGCAGACAACTTGGTGCTCACACCAAAAAATCGTCAGATAAAACGGCGATTTCGTAGAAGCATTGTCTGAGGAGTTGATAATGTCTGACAGCTAGAAAGATTGGATAGGTTTTTCTAGTTATATTGGTGCTTGTGTTTAGTTGAATTCTCTTATACAGCGTCAAATTTTGGGTTTTTGATTGCATTTTTATCGTGTTGGGATGATATTTCCATATTAAAGTGTATTGTTTTTGTAATCGTGTTTTGACTTTACCAAACGTCTGCTCTTTTGTATTGGAAAAATCGCATTTTCGCAAACAATTCTACTACAATTTCTATCAGAAAGAAAAATTTTGGAAGAAAATAACTTTAAAAAGCAAAGCTGAAATTTAAGAAAAAAAGACCAAAAAAAGAAAGAAAACTAACGAAAAAAGGAAAGAAAGAAAGAAAGAAAGAAAGAAAGAAAAGAAAGAAAGAAAAGAAAGAGAGAAAGAGAAGAAAATTAATAAATACTGGAATGTTGTCACTCCCATACTGAGTATGTTTGTATATTTTAAAATTATTTTAACCGAAAACAATAATAACAGTTGGTTATCTTAAGAATTTTCCCTCGTCAACTAATACTTGCTTTGGCTTATTTTCCGTGGCGCTCGAAAGTCATCGATAAAATTCTTAAATGCTGACGTCCAAAATCCTCGTCCAGAGACGTCGATGAAACAAAAATAGCTTCGTTCGCCTAGGGGTCTTTCCATTCTTTGTTTTAAAGGCTTTTTTTATCCCTTCGAAAATCGATAATGATCTTTTCTCAGGCTCGCTGAACAGATAATAAAGATTTCACCGGAATACCTGTTGTATTGAAACTTTTGATATCCTGTGGAATTATCTCACACGATTTTTCGTTGATTATAGCATTTTCTAGTCCGTGCAATCACCTTAGATAAGAAATATCTCCGAAAATAAAACCGTGTATGTACACCAAGAAAGGACAGCTGGACGCGCTGCAAAATCACTTCAACAACGAATACTTAATTCATTAATTTTCTTTTCGAATTAATTCGATTCTGTGCGCAGAAACACCTCCGGTCCAAGGAAGAATAATCTTGAGGCACACTCAAAACATCAACTGCGTGAAAGACAACAACAGCTTCAGCCGTTCACAGCGCTATTTCGTCCAGCCATCTTCCACCAAGGAATATTTAATATTCTCTGTCAGTTAGTTGGTTGACTTAACTTATTGCGAAAGTTTGTATGACGGCGTTTATTGGATATTGACGTCGGTATTTAGCGACTTTCCCATTTCTCTGGATAATAGGAAAGATCATTTATTGACGTGGCTTCATTATTCGAACGAACGTTAACATAGTCGCAGAATGGAAACGCTTTGGGATGTATATGGGTAAATGTGATTTCTCTTTTCGTACGTTGCAGTGTTAGAAGTTAAACTTATCTGAGGGTGATAGTGGTGTGATAGTATACCATAAGGATTTTCAGTTGTTGATAACCCTCAATAATGCTTTAGTTTACCACAACTCGGTGTAGTTTGATTTGAAAATGATATTTATCTAGGCGGAACATTCCGTAAACGCAAACTTAATATGAATTGAGAATTCTGTACTATGTAGTTTTAGCTCGACTGGATAAAACGCACGTTTGATTTTGAAAAATATCTGCTTTTAGGAGATGTTGGCTTTAGGGCGTGAAACGATTGGGGCATTGTTTCCGCTCGTAAAACCAAACCTAGTTCTTTTCTTATTCTTTTTTGTTTTTCCTGATCGTATCGTATCTTTACGACTCTCTTTTTCAGGATGGACGATGAACACAAGCTTATTTCACGTTACGCAGCCAGGTAAGTCCTCAACTACTTTTTCCTGTTAATCTCTTGTTTGTTAGAGAGAAGAGCATTTTGTCGTGGTTTTATAATCCTGGCTAGTCACCGCAGGAAGGCTACGCTAATGATTCGATTAATGAATGCGTTTTTTGCTTCTCTTCTTTCGGAAAATGCTTCTGTTTTTGTTGTTGGTGCTGCGAGATTCACCTGCCTATTATTTGATCCAAAGCGTTCCTTCTCTTCTCTTCCCCAAAAAGCATACATTTTCCCCAAAATAGCAAACTAAAAAGCTTAGAATTGATGGAGATCGTTCCGTGCGATTCTAGCAGCATTGATTATATTTAAGTGCTCGGAATATGGATGTCTATTTAGTTTTGGAGCGTTTGAACGTTTAGAAGCAGAATGAAAATTAATGAAAAAGAGCGGCCGAACTTTGAGTGCCTGAATTTGGAAAAAATCAGAGATATTTATGTGGTTTTCTTAAACACCGTACTCTTAATAGACTCGTAATCAAATCTGAACATTTTATCTTTGATATTTTCAATTCCTTTTTTGGTTCAAAGTGAACTGGAATTCGTTTCTTGAGTCTTAACGCAGACATTTTTTCGACTTTCGCAGTTTTTCAACAATGTACACAAACCATAATATTTATAAGCGTTTTTCACATCGAGTTTTCGCGATAATACTCTGTTTGCCTGCTAAAACAACATTAGATTAACATTGCTCTAAGAATCTTTTTATCTCAAAGGGCAAACATTCTAAAAAAGGCAAATTTTGTTATTTATTTTGGCTGCCACTTCGAAGAATATGGCTGCTTGCGTTGACTTTTGGTTCTTGTTGTAATATTTTATAAACTCAGCGAATAGGAAATACAGAAAAATAATTTTAACGATGTACTGACGTCTCGAGTTCTTTAATTCATCAAGTATTTTAAATAATGCATGGGTTTTCAATGTCATGGAGTTTGTTAATAACAGCATCCTTTCATAATCTCTGTACTCTATAGCTCAGAATTACCCATACATTTATTCCCGGAAAGCTTTTGTATATTTTCTTTTTCCTCTCAGTAACCACGTCAGCAGGCGATGCTTATAAGATGAGTAGAGATGACAAGACAAGACATCTCGGAATTAGCGTTAAAATCAAATCGAAATACCCCACTATGTGGTATATAGAATGAAAAAAAAAATTACATTTAATAACTCACGGTACAGAAATTCTAGTTCATAATTTTTCGGTGGATTTAATTATGTGTTTGTCTTTGAAGGCTTTTGTGTCTACGGTATCTCATTTGGCATTAAATCTAATTAGGCTTCAAAACTCATTACGATTATCAGACACACTTAACTGGCTTAGGAAGGAATCGGATATTCGAGGTTTGGATTAGTACTCTGAAACTAAGTCTGTTGGGCGATTTCAGAAATGGGAGTAAAAAATTGAAGATTTTTTCCTCGAAATTCTCTTCGAGAATGGAAGAAAAATTTGGAAAAATGAGAGGCCGTTTAAGAGAAGGATGTTGCAGTGGAAAGCAGAGACAGGTTAACTTTTTCAAAAGAAAAAAATGTGTCTTAGCAAACCGAAAATGCATTTTATTTACCGGCTGGGAGGTCTGTATAGAGAAAAACTTTGTTCAAGGCCATGAATATACGGAGCGAGACTGTAGGCCCAAGAGTGAAGGCAATGCTTTTCTCATGCATGCACCGACCAAAAGCGGTAACGTCTCATACGCCAACCTGGGAATTAACCAGTCAGCGCGGTTTGCTAGGATTTCGGACCGGCAAAAGATTGTGTGTTATTTAACAGATCTAAAAATACAAAGGATATTCATTGTAGCGCTGGTGAAAAAATGGTTTTCTAAAATTAACGTTTTAGGGAGGAAAATGTTCGTGGATCTGATAAGGATGCGTTGTAAATTAGACAGGCAAATTATCGTAGATTTATATTCAATACAAACTATTTTTGCTCAATTAAAACAACTTGCAGAGATTCTAAAGAGAATTTCGCCGGCCTGTATGAAGTACAGCGATTGAAAGGAAAAGAATACCACGAGGAAATAGAAATCTATATAGGCTTAATATCGTGACAAAGCACTTCCTTAGCTTAATGATCTTGCTCTGGAATTCTAAACGTTAATAAACGTCTTACACATCAATGACATTTTGTCTCAGGTGCACTCTATACCAGCGCAAATACCTGCTTTATTTTTCTTGCGTATGTAAATACAATTTCCGAACTTGTCATTCAAGATTATTTTTCATGAATAACTTACAACACTACCGAGATTTCGGTCTGCCATCAGAAGTTGTGACGTTGATTTCTAGAAATGTAAAATTTGGATTTTTTGACGTGGCATTCGTAAACTAACTAACGTGAAATTCGTGCCACTTTTCTCCTTTATTGTCATATTCCTTTTAAGTTTAATTTCATACGCGCTTATGCCATAAACGCTACTGTTATTCCATAAAAAGACACGAGATAAAACGGACATTTTTCATCTCAAGGATACAGAAAGGTCTAGGGCTTTTAGTTCAAACTGACGTACTTCCGGGTCCATTTTCTCGTAAAATGCAGTAAAATAATGGCAAAAAAGTTATACAAATATAATTCACCAGTAACAATACGAAATCTGTACAAAAATTACTGCATACTTTGAAGGAAAAAAATGAGAAATTTCCTCATAGGGGTTTTTATTTTAAAGCCGAGACATTTCAGAATCTAGCAATTAGCATGCAGCAAATAATGGCACTAATTTTGGACTATTTTTGTATTGTCAGACAGGAGGCTTTGATATATTAGTTAAGAATGAATCAAATTAACAGCGCACGCAGCGAAAAGCCGGAAACTGTTTTTTGAGCTCGTCAAACATCACATTGGTGCCGAGTGGCTTTTGACTATAAAATAACGAGCGTTTCACAAGGCTCATTTTCCAGCGGTTGGTTGCCAGGTAACCATGACTATTAGCTTGAGGACGTGTGAGTGTAACCGCTGGACTGATATTTTGGTACTCCACTTTTTTTTATCATTACTATTATGTAAAAGAGTGTGGTCTTGTCAGACAAGGATGACTTGCCTTGGACAAAAGTTTTATTGATTTTAACTCGTTTCTTTTCTTTCTCTTTCATGTATAAAGACTCGCTGCTAACTCTGTAAGTATTTATTGTTATTACGTCTATCTTATTTTCATCTTCATTGATTTTATTGTTGTTGATGATAATGATGATGCTATTAAAGTGGTTTTCTGACTCACATCACGTACATGGTACCGGCAGTGTGCCGAAAAACTATCCAAATCGCTTCTCATTATAAATAGAAAGGATGAAGAGAAAAATAACATTAAGCCCTTGGTGGGAATCGATTCCCGCCAAGGGCTTAATGTTATTTTTCTCTTTATCCTTTCTATATATACACACCGAACGCAATCACTTTACTTAAAACTCTCATTATAAATAGTTTACATTACGGCTACGGTAAACTATAGTACTACGGCTACAAAGTTGCCGTATCGTTTCCCACTCGCACGAATTCCGTTCGATTATAGTCATTGTTTTTCCTTAATTTTTGACATTACAATCATGGCCCATCTTGACACATCCATTTTCACGATGAACCATAGTTTTCCAATCATGCTTCGGCGCCACATCTTATCAGCTCATTAATAATCATAAGTGTCACCATTTTCATTGATTCCAGCGTCAAAAGCCGCCTTCAAAGTCATCTAGTGAACTGAGTATCGACTCGAACAAGGAGCAGAGAGAACTCATACAAACCCTAGAGAATAAAAACAGGTTTGGCAGGTTTTAGTTACATGGCTTGATTTTCTACCATGGTTAATTTTTCATGAGGTTATTTTATTTTAAAGATTTCGTCTCACATTTTCGTTTCCAGGCTTCTCTTGAAAGAAATCCGAAGACTGCGCGACGAGCATGACGAAGCTTCGAAATCCGCTGCTCAGATAGCACAAAACCCCGAACTCCTCGCCGAATTAAAGTTGCTAAGGCAACGCAAGGATGAACTGGAGATGCGAATGAGCGCCTTACAAGAAAGCCGAAGAGAACTGATGGTCCAACTTGAGGGTCTGATGAACCTTCTCAAAGTAAGTCCTAAAGCATCCGAATCATTAGTACGCGAGAACCAGACTATTACAGAATGAAGTCATGGATCTGTCTCTGTACTTTACACTGTGTGTCTTCTTCTGTCTCATGCAAATGGCGTTTCTTTCTGGTCGAACCTCGTACTACGGACACACCTTGAACGCTTTTCTTCATCCATGAACACCTCAAACCACTCAGTTAAGAACGCTCCCGGCTTCCAACTATTAGAGCTGTTACGAACTTTCATCTTTCATCATCTATGCAGCTGTCTGTAACGACATTTTGTTGAATAAGGCTACGAGCAACTATACAGAAACGCTTATGCACAAGAAAGCTGACGTTACGTACAGGATAAGTAATGTTACGGCCTGCTCGATTATACGGACACCTCTGTCTAGGACACCCAGTGATCTTGTTAAGAGGCCCTTATATAAGCTCGGGTGGGGTTTGTTTGCAACTGATTTGATGTCAGGAAAACCTAGATGCATGTTCAAAGATACCGAGAGGTATCATGATTTTTTGCGATATGTCCCGAGGGTATTCAATGGCCTTGTAAGGGATGCGCAGAGCTCCCGATTGATGATGTCCCGAGGGTATTCCATGGCCTTGTATGGGATGCGCAGAGCTCCCGATTTTGTTACGATGATGTCCCGAGGGTATTCCATGGCCTTGTAAGGGATGTGTAGAGCTCCCGATTTTCATTTCAACGTCGTTAGTTGACGACTGTGTCTTTGGTGGTGTTCGTATTAACGAGGTTCGATCGTAATCTGTACGTAAACACATCAGCTTGTCTTATACCGTCTCTCTTTAATTAATTCTCCAACACGGTGTCTTATTCTCTCTCATCTGCACTACACGTTTACACAAAGAAACAGAGTGTGTTAAAGTTTATTTTGTTCTTATGCCAACATTATGGAGCGTAATGTCTTCCCATTTAGATGGCGTGCCATTCCCTTGAATAGTACTTCTTTGTCTTCTAGTAACGCCTGACAATGTACGTTAATATGAATGTACCACAAACAATCTTATTCTCAAGGGAATAATAACACGTGGTCTGAAATGGGAAAACATGAAACGATAGACCTTTACGACATAAACATGAAAACGAGACCTAAGGGCCTAGATTTAATGTAAAGTAAATTAAAAGACTGCGATTATGACAGACACTGAAGACAAAGTTTCTCTATGAGATACCCCTGCGAACAGTCCACGAAAACCTTGATGGTACTTTAACGGGCTTTAGAATTTCGTATTAACCCAGTAAAGCTGTGTTTATAATCTTAATCTGAAGAAAAGTACATGGAAAGTCAAGTAATATTCCTATCACAGTACAGCTGTACGGAATTTGTGAGATGAAAAGACATTGCTAGTCAACTTCGCCTCTATTTTTGATTCTGTCGGCCCTTAGGCCTCGTTTTCATGCTTACGTCGTAAAGGTCTATCAAGGGAATAGCGATACTTCATGTGTGCCAATCAGAGATTGATTGGCTGGTGAAACAAAGCATTGTGAAAAGCTTTTGTGAACATGGTTGGCATATTAACATCCCAGTGGTTTTGTTAGTAAACATGAAGTATCGCTATAAGGTCTATCAGATACTCCCCATTATAGGAAGACTGGTAAGAAGCTCATAGCGCATGGCATTATGGGGTGGAATTCGGCCCATAATTCCTCGCGAGAGTAGTTCCTTCCCAGTCCTCTAACTTAGCTCTTGACAAAGCCAATTCTGAGAAAATACTTCTCAGAGTTGCTCATAATTAGCATAATCCATATAATCAGCAACCACGTGAACTGTTTTGTATATTACATATCTTAAGCAACTGGTATTTTTTTTTTCAATAAAATTGTGTATCTATATTAGTGTATAGAATACTCCAGTTTCGAGTTCTCCTTTATACAGGGTTAGCCTCGTTTTTGTGTAGAATATTTACGCGTTTCAGTGAAGGTCCGTGGAATTTCAAAGTGTTTGTATTGTTAAAGTCGTGCATTCTTCGATCTATTTTTGTTATTTGTGCATATTTTGACACTGAAACGAGGCTAACCCTGTAGAAATGAGTCTGTAATCAAGAAACACAGCGGTATTCGGCGAATTCGAAAAAGGTCTATTAGCTTGTATATTATATATTTCATCATTGGGGAGGGAATATCTAAACCTAGTTTGCCGAGTTATTTTGACAACGTCTATTCCTCATTTGCTGTCAATCTTTTCCTCTACTTTCTCATTCACGTTTCTGTTATTAATGGTCTTGTGAGGCCTCGATACTTTAAAAATATGTTGTTAGATTTACTCTTGACATTTTCGGCAAGGCAGCTAGCAAATTTGTTTAGTAATTTGGAGTTCTTTATTCTGCTGATTTTTTCCTACACTTTACAAAGCCAGATATTTTCCTTTTCTTTTGTTTTCAAATCTCTATTTTATTTTCATTTCCTTTAAAGTAACTGCCATTTCGTAAAACACCATGCCAGTTTTGTGCATGCCATTGTTGGGTAAACCCGCTGGTATACCATAGCTCGTGCATGATTGACACACAATAACATTTTGTCTAAAAACCATTCTAACGAATAAAAAAATAAATCCTTTTGCTCAATGGCCTTGTTCATTTACTCAAGCATTTATTAATGAACCTAAAACATGCTCTAATCATAATACAGCCAGGCAGTGGTGGTGCAGGGGCAGAAGAAACTCTAACAAGCTGAAAGAGAGAAATTAAAATGGTAAGAAAGTAGATGGGAATGAGAAAGAGAATAATATCCCACCAGTAAGTTAGATGTCTCGAGTTTGGATGTTGATCCTCTAATGAACAATCAGGTGTTGGGGACTGGAGATTTCTATTTAAAGGCAAGCTGTCATAGGCTAATTATAGACTAATGTTAATTGGTTAAATGAATTCAGCAAAACTTTAAACCTCATTCGCTTGACTTTCGTCATAAATGGTTGATGTCATGTGACAGAACAAAGTGGATTTCAGGGCTTAACGTTTGGTGGAATTGATAACAAGAGTACCCTTCAGGATTCAACCTTATATGAAAATGTTTGCACCGTGGTCCAATTTAATTTCCCTTGTCACCCTCTCAGAGTGGTCCCATTTGATTTCCCTTGTCACCCCCTCAGTGTGGTCCCATTTGATTTCCCTTGTCACCCCCTCAGTGTGGTCCAGTTTGATTTCCCTTGTCACCCCCTCAGTGTGGTCCAATTTGATTTCCCTTGTCACCCCCTCAGTGTGGTCCCATTTGATTTCCCTTGTCAACCCCTTAGTGTGGTCCAGTTTGATTTCCCTTCTCACCCCCTGAGTGTGGTCCAATTTGATTTCCCTTGTCATCCCCTCAGTGTGGTCCAATTTGATTTCCCTTGTCATCCCCTCACTGTGGTCCAATTTGATTTCCCTTGTCATCCCCTGAGTGTGGTCCAATTTGATTTCCCTTCTCACCCCCTCAGTGTGGTCCAATTTGATTTCCCTTCTCATCCCCTGAGTGTGGTCCAATTTGATTTCCCTTCTCATCCCCTGAGTGTGGTCCAATTTGATTTCCCTTCTCATCCCCTCAGTGTGGTCCAATTTGATTTATTTCCCTTCTCACCCCATCAGTGTGGTTCATTTTGCATTTCCTGTTCCAAAGCCTGTAATCATCCAGTTTCAAAATATTGTCGGCTGTATTTTTCTGTATTTTTCATTAATCCACTTCGTTCTGTCTCTTGCAGGCAGACAACCTGTGACGTCAACTTTGACCGTTTGAAAATGTGGAAAAGAGAGGAATGGGTCTAGCTAGGAATAGATAGAAACATCAAAATAAATTCAAATAAAATAAAATCACAAATAGATGACAAAAATATAGCCGCTCACGTAAAGTTAAAAATGGAAACTAGCGAGTAAACTAGTATAGGCTGCGTCGGTGTGTAATAAATACAATAACCAATAAAAGGAAAT
>WUAP02147468.1:0-11318 GCA_015163945.2 Stichodactyla helianthus | reverse complement strand
GACACGTATGCTGTCAGTTCCTGCGTTCCCTCACGATGAGGGGAGACCATTATTATTATTATTATTATTATTATTATCATGTGACATTGCATGCTTTTACACATGTAGAATGTGGTGGTGACGTTTGGCGTGTGAACTCTGCAGGTTAATGATAAATATGTCAAAATTTTCCATATTTGGCATTAAACTGTAGACTTCACACACCAAACATCACTACCACATTCCATGTGTGTAAAAGTATGCAATGTCATGTGATCATTTTGATCAATCCAAATGAAACTCCAATGGATTGTTTTTTTTGAGCTGCCAACACTTCAGGGAATTCAGTAGTATATCACAGATGGTAGGGCTGGGGGGGGCTGAAGTCCCCCCCACTTTTGAGAATGACATACATGCTCTACTATAAGGCAGTAAGGATTTACTAAGTCAGCCCCCCAAATTTTCAGAATTACTCTTCTGTCCTTGATAACACCCAATATGGTGGCCATTTTTGGTCATATTCTCCTGAGAAGGATTGCAATTAATCACCTATATGCATGTAGCACAACAAAGTAATACCAAGTAAATGTTGACTAGGCTGGTTCAATTAGAGCAAAAGCTTGTTTCATGCAAAAATCTAAAACAGACCTTTTCGGCTTGGGTGTATTTGTTTTCCCATTTCAGACCACGTGTCATTCCCCTGGGTTTTATTTCTTTGTTTAATGGTAATGCTTGAGAAGATACATTAATATGGATGTTCTCAAACAAAGAATCTTATTCCCAAGAGTATGACACATGGTCTGAAATGGGAAAACCTTACACACAAGCTGAAAAGGTCAATTACAGTCAAAGGACATGAAGCATAGCCCTCTAGACTCCATTAATGATTTCATTATTTGAATATTGAGTTGATTATTCACTCTGAGTTTTCACTAATGAAACTGAAGACTCCAAACCTCAAAATCTATTTTCTACTCTCATGTTGATGGAGTGCCATAAATAGGTAGGAAAACTCCACAGAAAGGCCAGTACGACATTTGCATGCTTTTCCGATTAAAATTCAATTAGAAAATCAATTTTGAATTCATGAGTCTTCTGTTTTATTAATGAAAATTTAAAGTAGAAAATTAACTCAATATTCGAATAATGAAATCATTAGACAGTGCAGTCTAGGGAGGCACGCTTCATGTCCTTTGACTGTAACAATGGCAATTAGTGGAAAGCAGGGTGTAAAGGCACTCTTTCATAATGCCAGCTCTCCCCTCTGTGCTCTAAACATCATATGACATATAGGGCACAGTATAGCTGTGCTGGCTTGAAATATACACCTATTTCAAAAATTGTTGTTGCAACCGAAGCAACAGTCAACACTCCAAGGCCGCAAAAGATCTCAGTAATTTTTCTCATAAATCATGTTTGCAGTGGGTATTTTCCAAAATATTTGGTTTAACACCTGAACTACCACTGCAGCTTGCCAGAAATATATATCGCAAACACATGCAACCAAAATATGCTCTAGATGAATTAATTTTAAAAAAATTACTGAAATCCTTTGCAGTCTTGGAGTGTTGACTGTTGCCTTCAGCTGCGACAACAATTTTTGAACTAGGTGTATATTTACTAGAAACCCACTAGCACACTCTCAAGAAACATGCAATCTGATTGGCTAATGTACTCACTCACTATTGAGTGATAAATAGTAGTGAAAAAGCCAGCATTTTGAACTAAATAAACATTAAAATCAATAAATATTGGTATGAATTCACAGGTTAATGCTTAAGTCACTGGGTTTCTACTAAAACTACTTCTCATTTTCTATGAGTCCAATAGTCAACTCTGCACTATGCACCTCCTGAACTTGTAGTCTAATTGTTAAATATATGAGTTCATAATTTATAGTTTCTAAGTTTCCCTGATTTATAGGCTAGACTTTAGAGACACAATTTGTTAACAGGAGCATGATGACAACTTGTCAAGCATGCCTGCTTTTTACAGTATTGAATGAATGAATGAGATAGTGAACAAATTGGCCAACCAAAAATGAAGGAAACATTAGAATAAGAGCAAAAAACTAAAAGAAAAATAATGCACTTAGACTTTAAGAAAATGTTAGGTCAGGATACCATGGTATACCTGTATTTTTTAAATGATTTCTAAAAGGAGTTCTTATGCGTGAATCATGGATATTTGTAACAAGCTGTCGACCGGATGATTTCATCAGTAATAAAAGGTTTTTGATATTGTAATCTCTTCTGATTCCTACATTCCTTAAGATATACTACAGAGCGAGTCTTCAGAGCGTGTCTTTCATATCTAAATATGGATCATCTTGACTTGTATATAAATCCTGAACGTGCAAGAAAAAAGAAAAAAATTGAAACACCGATTAACACTATTTGATGCTTTTTCTTTCTTCCAGTTTTTTTTTTTTTTTTTTTTTCCGGAAAGAAATATCTGCCCGGAGTCCAAATATAAAACCATAATTGACGTAGGTGTTTAGCAGCCGTTAACCGAACTGTAGAATGATATATGTAGGTAGGCGGATCGGGATGAGTCATTATTCATCAATAAGTCTTCCTCGATGGAATAACGACTAACAAGCGTCTCTATTATCTCTGACAAACGGCAAAAATGGTGGTTCTAAACATTAGAAGCACTACTAAAATGGCTCCAGGTGGCTTCTTTAAAAGTTTTTGGAAAAATCTTACGAGGTTAGTACTAGTAAAATAGATGTCACGTTTTGTTTCTTGTTATAGTAAGGGTGCACGTTAATCACATTATGGAATAAATATATTTCATTTTAGGGTATAGTTTTATTAATTCTTGGCTTTTACTACGATTTCTTTAGAGCTTCATTCATGTTTGCGAGTACTTATGTCTGGAATATTTGCGAAGATAGTCGAATCAAAAATTTCATAACATCAACAGATGTTCACTGATTATTTTAATAATAAAATAATTATTTTGATAATTAAAACATAACGTTTAGTATCAATCAAGAAGCTAAGCAAACTAGTTCAACCGCTTAAAAAATGCTTAGTGAATTAATACATGTACAGTAAAAATAAAAAAGTACGTGACGTTGGCTGGTCAAAAATGGCATTGTCTGAGCTGTTTACCACGTCCGTAAAACCGCAGAATGATGGCACCACTGTCCTCTCCTTGTGACCTTATTGACGATCAAATCGTGCCCAAACAGTGTTGTAATGGGGATTAATGTTTTTACAATATCCAGGGGATCTTTTTGAAGTAAAAATTTTTATGTACCCACGTTCATAAATTACTCAAAAACTAAAAGTTTCGCTTTTTCCGCTTTCAACGAATCTTTTGAAAAATATCCTCTATGTATTTTGTAGACAGTAAGTTTTTGTGTAGGTCTTTGCTAGCAATTGGGATAGCTTTTCAATAGCTCTCTTGATAAGATTGATAACTGAAACAGTTTTGTATTTTGTGTTTAGCTAGCATAGGACTTCAGGATGTCATTTTTGATCTTCCAATTCTTCCATTTGACCAAAGTCAGTCATTAATATTGTTTAGAAAAGTATCTAGGAATCTAGATTAGTTCTAATAGTTAGTATCGATTAAAATATCGTTTTGGAAAATTTTCCTGGCGCTGTGGAGAGTGTTTTAGTGACTTATAAGTGAGCCTAGCCAGCCCTAACGCGCTGGAACAACATCACGCGACCTCTATTCGTGACTACAGCGTATCTTGCTTCGGTAAGGTCAAAAACGATCCGTGTATATTTTATTATTCTACCCATTTCAAGGTAAATTAATTTAAAATATGGCCATATTTGTTATTTGAAAGTTCACATTTTTTCCCTCAAAGTTAGCCATATTGGGTCCCCGTTTTTGTCTTCCTTAACCTCTCTAATTTGGTGCTGCTGTATTGGACCTTATACTATTTTGGTCTTAATTGCTCCATGTTTTACGTTAGAGAGTAGACTTGTGACGTATGACTGTGAAAAGCTCGCGGCATGAACACGGTCGCGACACGGTCAAGGCACGACAAGGCAGGTACGGGTCAAGATTCCATAAAACATCACGGCTGTGGCAAGGCACGCTTATAGCACCGATCGTGTCTTGAGCTTTCCACAGTCGTACGATCTGCTCTATTTTGAAGGGATGACTTCTGCGTTATTAAAAGCCCTCAAAATCCCTTCAAGGGCTAATATTTTAGTGTCAGTCGTCAGTTGACAAGGTCGGTCAACCATTTCGTGAAGGGAGCACGTATACTGGTGTAGGTTATTTATTTTCCAATACACCTCTCTTATCTTACATACCTCTTATTAACCGACCGTGAGGGTCGTACCGTAGGTTATGGACCGAGGTTTTTTCCACTGCTTTAAGGCCCAAGAGCGTAGCTCGCGGGTCATAAAAAAAGTGGGAAAAAATGAGGTTCCATAACTTATGTACGGACCAAGCAAGCGAGGTTAAAAAAACATGTTTATTATATGACAAGGCGAACACAAAAATAAGCTTGGTGGTCCGTACCGTAAGTAATGGACCACAAATTGGCCAATGAGAGCGCGTGAAACTTCCTTGCCGTATAACAATAAGGATCATTGGTTTGTGAGGTGTAGTCACTGAGGATGGTAACTGCCAGAGTTTCTTTACGTAGTGCGGACAGACGGGACCTCCATTTTTTACAAGTGCAGTGAAAAATGAGAATTGGTCAGTAAAAAATGGGATTTGATCAGTAAAAAATGGGATTTGATCAGTGAAAATGGGACTTGGTCAGGAAAAAATGGGATTTGGTCAGGAAAAAGTCAGGGGAATGTAAGAGAATTTTATTTTACCAGGAGAGTGGGAAGCCTGAAGTAGTCATCCGAGGCTGACATATGAGGATAATTATATTTTGCAATGAAACGAAACAAAATGTGTATGTATAGAAAGGTTTACATGCGGTATCCGATTGAAATCAAATTGCAAGATTGAGCTTTTGAAAGGGGAAATTTCTTGTGATGGAATTCACAAATTTAATGCCATGGTATAGATTTCGGTCACGCGACCCGCCTCATTGTTTATTCAAGTGAAAGTAGTCCAACTGAGGCTTTTTCAGTTTCCGCCTGTCTTTCTCAACTGTTACTGCGGGGACAATCCTCCTAAGATAAGCTCGTTTTAATACACTCTATTGGGCTAATAACAGAAGTTTGGCTAAGAAATGGTTGAAGAATCGGAGATTGAGTCAGTAACAGAAACGATTGCCAATTTAACCCGCTCGTATCATGTTTACCAACTCGACTCTTCCTCCAAGAGATACCGCCATGCGCGAAGACTCTCACTGCCTTCTCTATCTTATATCAGGTAAATCAGCTCTCTATAATTCGTGTTCTTAACTTTTTTTAAAAACCTTAAAATGGCACTGCCTTGACTTAGGAAGCCAAGGAAATAGTTTTCCAAACCACTAGATTTCTGGAGTTCAAACTTGCGCAACTACACTGATGACTATAGTTTAGCGAGGAATACATTAACAGTCTTGCAGGGTAAATTATAAACACCAGTGCAGTAGATTACATCAAACGCAGTAAGTTTAACGAGGAATATATTAGCTGTCTTCAAAACCGCAAGGCTTAGGGATAGCTATGGAAAATTCGATGTATAGACATGTACATGATGTACGACCCTACAAGTGACGTCATTATTCTGGAGGTCGTTGCTACAGTTGCGGAACTCTTTCTTGAACAGCTGTACTTTGTAGATGCAAAAAAGTTACATTTTTTACAGTGGTATATGTTATAATTCTTAGCCTTTTTCCGTTGAATCATAGCTTGAATGTAAGTGACAGTAGGGTGTTATACATGTATGTATATATACGTCAAGCTGTATCGCAAGATCTTTGGGTCGTTTAACCCATCAGATACGCTGTAAGCATGCTATATCGGATTACTAAATCACAGGAGCACAAGATTTTAGATTAAAAGCATGACCCAAGACACTAATAATAATTAATGCTAGTTTTCTAAAGGTAATATTCCCGCAAAGGGAAGAAGCGAGCTATCGGATTAGAAGTCTCTGTAAAGGTCATTGTTGCCGACAGTTTATATGTTAATAGCGATCGTTTTTTCCTATTTTCTTCGGTTTTAGTTTATAGAGACCCCAGAATGTTGTTATAATACTAGTGGCTTTTCTGATCCTTCAAGACTTATTTGTACCTTTAGACAGAATAAGTTTTTTTACCGTATTAACAAAATTGCCCTTAATTCTTTTTTTGTTTTTAGACAAAATTTATCTGCTGTCAGAGATTTGTTTGCTCAGACATTTTTTCTGCCTAGCAATTGCTAAGACATTTGACATACTTCAGTGGGTTAAGAAATGCAGTTATCTGCCTTGTAACCACACAGCTGTTTTGACGGTACTGACTCGATTTGCTATACTTTCTAATAGGCCACTTCCGAGATATGCTTCACTTGTCAAGTACAAAGGTTTGAATATGAGGCTCCGTGCTAAATGCTCAGTGATTCATGACAACTGAAATGAATAAATTTAATTTAGCATGGAGCCTTGTACTGAAACCTTTGTGTGTGACAAGCAAAGCATATCTTGGAAGTGGCCTATTTGATCGCATCCAACTCTCCATTGGCAAATCGCCCAACACTTTTCTCTCTATTCTTCCGGGTATTCTTGCAAGGAAGTCTTAAGGATTTTAGCCCTATTAATTTTGTTTTTCAATGTTATTTGAATTAATGTATACTGGCGCTCAAAACAGATGAAGGCGAGGCAATTCATCTTGTATTTTGGATATTCCGTGACTGAACGCCGCCTTGCATAACAGCCTTGCGTAACAGCCTTGCAACGTGACCGAACTGTGTTCACATGTACTGTCTCCGCTTACCGTTGACGTTACTCATTTTTAAACAAGCAAATTGTGACCTCAGATGCGGCCTGAACTGCTAGTAAGTTCATGACCATGACATAAGCTTCAAGCAAAAAGAGGGCTCCGTAAAAAATTCAGGCAATTCTGAACGCTGAAGAAAATTTGCCGTCGCGGTATTCGTCGAATTCATCAGTCATGGGCATCTTCCAACAGTTTATTTTCAGGTAAAAAGTCTAAGTTGATCAAACTTTATTCATATTCTGTTGCACATATTTTTTGGATTCGGTCTAAAAATTTTATGTTCAAGATGCTGTCTTCTCAATGTTTATTCCAGCGGCTTTTTCTCGTTTTCTTTCTTTCATTTTTAAAAACAAAACATTTTGAGTGATTAAGGATGAATGCCGTAGCTTCATCTTAAAGTGCCTATGACACATCTGACAATATTCTCAGTGTAGATTTTACATGAGGTGAGCTGTTCTGTGACCAAAAGAAATTATATAGTTTGACTGATGCGTCTTGAAGTTATAAAGGTTTTTTATGCCATATGCTAATGACTGTGACGTCAAAAGAGTCATTCATGTTTGTTGTTCCTTTTATTTGGAAACACTGAATACTTTGTGAAAACTAATTAGCAATAATTTTTATAAGAGCCACGGGTAAAACAGAGATACTTTCAAATTCAATTTATCCGTATCAGTTAAGTTTTGTATATTAAATGACTCCCCTGACGTCGCAGTCATTAGCATATGGCATGTAAAAAACCTTTATAAATTCGAGATGCATCAGTCGAACTATATAATTTTCGTCATTTTGGTGTCATTGAACAGCTCACTTCGTTAGAATCCATACTGAGAATATTATCAGATGTGCCACAGGCACTTTAAATTATGACCCACTGACGAGCTTGACGGAGAAAAAACCTCTCTTGTGTGTTTGCACAATACTCCAGTTTCGAGTCCTCTTTTGCTCAGCCATAGCCTCGATTGTGCGTAGAATATTTACAATTAACAGCAAAACCAGAAGCATTTGTATTGTTCGTATATATGTGAATTCCACCATAACTTTCCACGGACCGTTAGTAAAACTATAGAATATATTACATGCTATTGAGGCTAAGGCTGAACAAGAGAGAACTCGAAACTGGAGTATTATTTTGCTGGGGTCTAAATTGCATAACAAAATTAGATACCGAGTGAAATCAAATATTTCTCATTCGATTTCTGACCCCATTGACTTTTACCCAAAGATCCAGAGCTTGGGTTGCCTGTAGTAACAGCTGGAACTCCTATTCCTTCCCCTACTCCTCACGTTCTAACACTTCACCCTCCCGAGTGCGACTGCACAAAAGATCTGGCACGAGGCCAATCATGACCATCTGGACCTCACATGATTTCCTATCTCAAGTGATTTGATTTAACTTTCAAAAGGGGACCATGACAAACGTTACAATATATTTTTGGAAGCGACTGATGATAGTTTATACTTCGGATTGATGTGTTTTTAGACTTTTTAGTCGGTAGTGCCGATCATTAGAGTGGTTTTCATTAACCCGTGAAACAAAATGTACTAATTAGAGTGTAATAGTCAGATAAACACAATAAAAAAAAAAGAACCAAAGTGTAATAAAGCGTAATACGCTAAAGTGTATTTCACGGGTTAATGAAAACCACTCTATCATAAAACCCCCTATCAGAGTGACACAGGGGTCCCAAACTTGCCTTAAATCCATTATCTTTTTGTCAACGATTTTTGAGTTTGTTACGGAAGTGCGTCATTTCCTTTGTTCTAATCAGGTTTTTCTAGATTACACTCCATAAAAAGTAGTGTGCATTGTTTTGGTACGGGTTTTGAAAAACCTGTTAAACCGGTTCTTTGTCTAAAGTGTATCTTCAAAGTAGTTACTCGTGTTTTTGAGGTCCGTGCTATTTTTAGGCGTTTGGGAACAGTTATCTCTGATTGGTTAATAGACTACGCGATTTCTTCTAATGATGTGGCGCAACAACTTTGAATGCACTGAGAAAATTTGTTATTCGACTTCAGTTGCCAGGAATTATCCATTTTCCTCGCTTTTAAAACACTCCTTTTTCAACTTTCTTACTTCGTTGGCACATTCAGATTCCCTTTTAAGAACAAACACTAGGTCTCAATCCCGTTACTGATAAGTGTGACTAGTACCTAGATCCTTCTGTTGGGGTTAATCTAATGCCATATAAGCTAAAGAGACAGACAGTGGGAAGGAATTTTAGGAAGCCGAGCAGTCAGGGTTCCAGTCCAATGTTTTGAGTTGGCTTTAAGTGTTTAACCTCCCTTGTGAGGCAACGAAGACAATAAAATCTTGAATTATAAACAAATCCATAGTGTTAACTGCACAGCGCGAGAAGACCGTCTCATAGTGACCTGACACCGGAATTTGAGTGTTGGGTTTCACAGCGGGTTACCTTCAAGTCTTCCTGTGTCGATTAAGTTTTGGAGAAATTGCAAGGAAAGCAGTTTTATGGTGTTTTCATGTGAGGAGTGGATTAGTCTCCTTTGAAGACGATTACAGTAGAGTGGTCACGCAATATTCATCAGAAACTAACATTATCTTCAATACAACATTATCGTATTCATAATCGCCATTATCATCATCAGAAGCATAATCATCACCATTTTCATCATCAAACAGCATCATCACTACATCATAATCGTATCATAATCATGACTGTCATCATAATTTAGAAGCATCATCACAACCACCATTACCACCATCATGATCATGACTATCATCATTACCTTCGTTGTCACCATGATCATGATCATGATCATCACAACCATCATCATCATCATCAGCCACCACCATCCACAATCATCAACCATCATCATCACTACAATCATCACCATTATCATCATCACCATCAGTCATCATCATCAGTCATCATCAATTACTAGAACTATTACTGATCATCATTTATTACGCCCATCTTACATCTTACTCCTCGTTTCAGAGATGTCATGAGGCAGGAAAACAATGTGGTTTGGAGCAAAGCCTACACAGACCTCCCCTGTGAAAAGCTTGCTCCACTCGACAGACAAGTGACAGTGGCAACAACAGGGCCTGGAGAAGGAATTCAAAACGTTTCCGTTTCAAAAGGATCAATGGAAAAATTTCGCCCCGAAAATAGTGGGCGCCATCAATTTACCCCGATCAGTGAATGGACCAAGCGGCAGTGCAGAGCATACGGGATGGCAACTTCTTTATATGAATTTAACCATACAAAAAACAACTTCGAAGGAGATCCTATCGCTGATGTCTACGCAATCGTTGCACGTCAAAATAGTTGTATTTTATCTATAGCCGACGGGGTAAATTGGGGCGAGAAGTCTCGGCTGGCTGCTCGCTGCGCTGTAGCAGGGTCGGTTCAGTATCTACATCAGTATTTGAGTACAGCGACGAACACTCACGAAGTCATGCAGTTACTTCTGCAATCGTTTGAACTTGCGCAGGAGTGCATTATTAACGAGCAGGCTACCATGACAACGCTATGCACAGCGGTTGTCTGCCAAATTAGGGGAAGTAATGAATGGGCTTTGTGTATGGTGAACGTGGGAGACAGCCTTGGGTATGTCTATAGTCAACAGTACGGCACCCGCGAGATTACCATCGGCTCGCATGCAACAAAACGTGATATGCGGTGTCCCGGGGGATCATTAGGGCCCGTCGATGGCTACAATCCCGACTTACGGAATCTAACGTTCTCGTATACCCGAGTTTCTACGGGAGACATTGTATTTTTGACAAGTGACGGTGTGTCCGACAACTTTGATCCCGTTGTATCGCAGTGTAACCATTGTCAAGGACAATTAAGGCCGTCTTTGAGTGTGGACTCTATCTGTGAAAAGATTAAACATTCAACTAAAGATACGGTGGCCAAGAACGACGATAAAGTAAAGACGGATGCCGACCGCAATTCGTGCTCTGAGTGGGATGTGCCAGCTCTGCGACATCGAAAGGCTTTGTGTGATATGAAAGAGGTAGGTGTACATAGAGAAAACAGAATACTTTGTCGATACTACCGACAATATTCTGCGAGTTTTTCCTCTCTTTTTTCCCCCTTTATTTTCTGTTCCTTCCTTATTTTCTTTTCATTCTCCGTTTTCTATTTACTGAGCACAGTTTTCATAGTTCAAGACAATGTGCATGACAATGACGATGAAAATAGTTTTATTTGGTACTTTGTACAAAATGTACATCAGTATTTTATCCAAATAAATAAATAAATAATAAATAATACACACACATAACATAATGTATATTGATATCTAATATATGAAGCAGCCACTGTTTAGATCTACTATATTTAAATAAATACTAAGTTTTATTTACGTTCCATTTTTCGTTTCTGAAAGCATTCATAAACATATTTTGCAATTAATTTTTGAATTTGATTTTTGGGATTGATTATCAATCAGGAGCGGCGGAGCAATTCTGAAAGTGGGGGGGCTAGCTTAGTAAATCCCTTACCGCTTGATAGTAGAGCATGTA
>WUAP02147457.1:0-11319 GCA_015163945.2 Stichodactyla helianthus | reverse complement strand
GTCAATCATCTTATATTATTAGTCTAATTAGCATTTAGTCACATATAAATACAGCTTGTAATAATATCTTCCTCATTCTGAAGATGGCTAAAGTTAAGCCGAAACATGTCAAAAATTAAAAATGTTATCGTGTTTTTAAAGTTAGTAACTCTACTTGTGTTATCAAGAAAATTTGGAAATGTAATGTCTATATTTAAACCATTTATTTCGTTTCTACAGCTTTATTTCTGACGGAATAACTTTAAAAATCGAATCGATATCAACCCCCTTCTTTAAATTATTTTAGATGTCGCCCCCCTAACATTTTACACTCTTCCCCACCCCACCCCCCTGATTTCAGAACCACCCTCCAAATAATTATTGCACAGTCCTCAAACATCATGTTGATTGATCCGCTTCGCAAATTCCTTTTTTAGAAACCGATTACAAGAAGAACGAGCGTGCGTGGGATATTGGTCTAACAGTAGGGTTCACCATTTCAGCTATCATGTCGCTAACTGGTAACAGCATGGTCATCCACGTGGTACGAACCACGCCCTCCATGCATACGTCAATTAATTTTTACATCGCTAACATGGCACTCTCTGATATCATTTCGACTGTATTCTGCATGCCAATTTCCTTACAAAGTCTTTTTAATTTTGACTCCTGGCTTCAAGGAACGGCTGGCTTGATCCTCTGTAAACTTGTCTACATTCTATTTTACACGTCGTTTGCCTGTTCGACGTTCAATCTTGTTGGTGTGGCTTTTGATCGCTACCTTGCTGTAAGCAAGCCTTTTTATCGATATTCAACTAGAAATGTGACGTTGATAATTCTGGTTATCTGGATTACAAGCACCATCCTGTCCATGCCGATCGCGTCTTCCTATACCAACAAATATAAGCCATTGAGAGACGAAGAATATACAATATGTCTTGATTTGGAGCGTGACAAGGTTTATGTAGTTGGCGTGACAATCATGACGTTGTTGTGTTACGTGTTTCCATTGGCTGTAGCCTCCACGTTTTACTTACTAACAGGATGTAAGCTGTGCAAGCGTTCTAGAATGTCTGTCGTAACATGCAGCGATAGGACCAAAGAGCGGGCACGAAGATCAGCCATCAAAGCAACGAAACTGATGGTAACAGTTATCACGATATTTGCTATTTGTTGGGCGCCATTTTTTATCTATCACATGGGGAAAGCTTGGTATGATGGGAACTTGAACGAGGAATTGCAATGGTTTTACCGACCGCTGTGTTTTCTGTTTGCATCGACAATCGGAGCTATTAACCCTTTTCTATATGTGTCATTCAGTGGGAACTTCCGCAGTGGATTCAAGTCGATTCTCTCGTTTAATAGTAACAGGGTACAAAAGATCAATAGACCCCGTCAACAGCAAATTAATCCCATTCCAGTGGCTCGTAAATTAACTTATCCTTGAAATTACAAAGACTAATTTTACAAAAAAAACAAATATCTCGAGCGCTGATTGGCTATTTTTTATCCTCAATAAGAGGACAGGCACATAAATGCTGTCGTCCTCGGGCAACGCGCTCTTTCCGTTTGTTTTTGTCACTAAAAAAGAGCAAATTTTTTCTGTGCCCGTCCTCGTATTGGCAATAACTTTCGTCATTTCATTGTCAAAGTAGTCTGCAGATCCACTCAGCTGCGCCTCGTCAATCCACACTACTTTGAAGATGTGATGACGCAATTTGTCATCATTTAGAGGATAGACACAAAAAACTGACGTCAATTTCTTGTTATATTTTCTAGAAATCTAGGTGACAACCTGTACAGAGTTAGAATGCATTAGACATTTTCAATTCAATTGGGCCAGCTCCCGGTATTTATACGTTTGTAGATTGGGGTAATGGGACGGGTAACAAGCTGAAGTTACAAGTAAGGGAGAGAATTTGGAGGATAACTTGTATATTCAAAACTTAGTTACTTAGGATCAACACTTTCAGTAAAGAAATTAAAATATGTTTTGCTATGGAATAAAAAGAGCTAGCTTATACACTGCTCACTTACGACCCATAAAGCATTTCGTTTTGGCTCATTTGCATGAACACAGTAGTTTTCATGTGCAGTGAAGGATAACAAGCTATTGTATCTCCGCGCAACCTTGAACGCAACCTTGAACTTCCGAACGGCACAAACGATGGTTGGTCACTAATATTACCCATTATCCCAGTAGTAGAAAATGTTTTTGTTATTTTTATTTTTATTTTATTTGAGAAGGACAAAAATAAGTGCTCTACGCGCTCAGTATTTATGAATGTCTGGGCATGTTGGGCAAGGCGCACGCCTCCCTTACGGACCAAAGCGACAACGGACTACTATTTCTGATAGAGAGAGATCGATACTTACTGATCATGGCAAGGGGTTAATCTTACATGGTCTAGGGGCCGATCCAACACTCTCTTTAGCTTCGGCCAAGCTCTCTGATTATTCATTATGAATAGCGGTGTTGGAGCCGAAATCTCCAGCTGGCCGGTGAATGGTTTCGCCCTGCCATACAACGCTTCAGCATCACGTCTGCAGGTATGGTCCCAAAATAAATTGAGGCAAATTAAAATAAAAGAAAACTCCAGAATATTCCAGGATATCTATTTCAGGAACAAAAAATTGCAGTGAAGAAAAATTTCATGTTCAGTTACTAACTAATTTTTACGAAATAATTTCTTCCTGACTTCACGCAGACTATAGCAACTTTTAAATTAACCAATGGTATACTTTTAGTGGCAAAGATTGTAAACCGAAATCTCAAACAAGGCTTAGTGTTCAATATGATTCGAGTTAATAGTATCCAGAAACAGGTGGTTCGACCAAATATTTTCTTTTTAACTAGTCTAAGCCATCTAACAATAGACCTCTTTTTCAAGGTTGAGTGCGCACCCAAACTTGACTGGCCACTAATCTTTAAAAACGCAAATTCTATGAAATTGAAAAGCAAGTTTTACATTTAAAAAGGATGAAAATAATAAATCTTATGAAGAATTTTCGAAACATTTCATAAAAATGTATGACAATTTTTTAGCATAAAACGTGCGTTCTGGCGTCGTGGCTCGTCAAATTCCTTGGATTTTGATGAGTGTGCAACCCTGAGAAAAGAGTCTATTCCATACTAATCCATTTTATTCTTTTCCTTTTCCTTTTCCTTTTCCTTTTCCTTTTTTCCTTTTTCCCTTTTTCCCTTTTCCCTTTTCCCTTTTTCCCTTTTTCCCTTTTTCCCTTTTTCCTTTTTCCTTTTTCCTTTTT
Organism: Stichodactyla helianthus; assembly: GCA_015163945.2. Taxonomy (NCBI): domain Eukaryota; kingdom Metazoa; phylum Cnidaria; class Anthozoa; order Actiniaria; family Stichodactylidae; genus Stichodactyla; species Stichodactyla helianthus. Next base: position 8,073 of record WUAP02147457.1, on the reverse strand, counting down.
CCTTTTCTTTTTCCTTTCCTTTCCTTTCCTTTTTTTTTTTCTATACTCCAAAAGAGTTTCCTCCACATGGTCTCTCAAGGGTAATACACAACGTAGATTGGATGACAGAACAAAACCAACAGACAATCAAACAAAAGGATCTCAAGCGATCCTGGATGTTAAAGGATTAAAATGGAAGTCTCGGGATGCAGATTAAAAGGGTGAGCGAATATCCTCTCCTTGGAGAATAGCAAAAAAAAAAATAATTTTTTTTCCCTTTAAATAATAAAGAAAAAGAAAGAGATTAAAAAAGACCTGGATTGATATCAGATCCTGGATATGCCGTATCTAAGAGCCGCCCACGAATAAAGTGCCGCATTCATTCACAACAATGTGACGCTTAAAGCAGTCCTGTTCGAGTAGCCTGCGTCACATCCGGACAAATACAGCAGTATTTGTCCGGATGTGACGCAGGCTATGTTCGAGGAGTCAAACTAAAAAACAAATACAGTGAATGTGATGAATCCGACGATACCGCTCTTCAACTCGGATCACGAAGGGGGCAGTGACATTAACATTTTGTGAATGTTAAGCCTATTTTTTGCCACCAAAATGAGACACCGCATGACATTAAGATGCTTAGTTTGTTGTTATGAAGAGCATGCCATAAACAACATCATTTCCTTCCTTAGCTAGAGATAGAGAAAAGAAAGCTTTTGTGCTCTAGAATCTTCTAAAAGCAATTGTCATTGATATATTTTCATTGTTTTTGAGGAACATTTTAGGTAGCCATTAAAAATCAATTTATTTGTAGAACCTTAAATCCTAAAAGCTCTCCCCAAGAGGTATGAATTCAGCTAGAAAGTAGTAATATGAGTAAAGTGCTCTTTTTATAAATTTTATTCTTTAATGCCTGGAAACTCGGAGAATCCCAATACTATGGTTATGTAACGGAGTTTACTGTTGTTTACATTTGCTGGCGTGAAAAAAGAGCCATCAGGATCGCTTTCGAGCACACGCAGTTGCTGAAGATCCTAGTTGAATACATGTGACAGGGTACGTGGCGAGATATTTCACCAATGAACGAAAGTTGCCTATACACCACAATGTCTTTGACATTGCCTGCTTATAGATCGACCATAGCAGCCTTATACCTAGTGACTGCTGTAACAAGCGTGCTTTTTAACGGTTTAGTCATTCTTTCAATCTGGATGACCCCTTCCTTGCATAACCCTTCGTACATCCTCATTGCCAATCTTGCTGTAACAGACTTCATAGTTGGGGCAGTTGCAGAGCCATTGATGTTCATCGCAAATTTGGCAGCTCTTACAAAAAGAAAAAGCGTGTTCTGTTATTCTGCGACTATTGGTCGAGGGAGTGGGTATTGGATGGGAGCCATGTCACTTTACACACTGACTGCTATAAGTGTCGACCGTTTTTTGGCAATCAAACTCGAGCGACGTTATCGGACCGTCGTAACCCTGAAGAGAGTGATCATCAACTTGATCGTTTGGTGGAGTGGTACTTGTAGTTTACTGGTGCTGTTCCGGTTAAACATTGACAACGTTACCATAATCTTATCTACATATTTATTCCTGCTACTAGGAACTCTAACCACTTGTTACTTAATGTCTTACTACAAATTAAAAAAACTATCCTTCCCAGTGTCACCAAATACCGAAACGGCCAACAACGAACCACGAAACGAGAATTCGAGATTTCATGTCCAGAAATATAGGAGAAGCTTAAAAACGACTTTGCTTGTTTTCTTCATAGTAATGCTGTTTTACATTCCTTATTTTTGCTCTCTTGTAACGACAGCAGTCGTCTACAAGGTGGTGCCACAGGCTTCGCGGAGCAGCTATAGAAACCTTTTATACAAATTCATTACATCAAGTGAGCTGGGAGTTTACGTAAACTCCACGATGAACCCATTTTTGTATTTATGGAGAATGAGAGATCTTTCTAAAGCTGCAAGGAAGACCTTGAAAAAGGTTTTAAGATGGAAGGCAAATGTAGGTGGAGAAAATTACGCTCACGAGAATGTTCAGCAAACTTAAAAATACTTGATCTTACTAATATCAAAGGTGGCGCACCGGTTACGCACTCGCTTTTCACCTCTGAGGTCTCGGGCTCGATTCCTGGACTCGACATTTTATGTGAGTTCTTGTTAGGTCTCTTCCTTGATTCGAGGGTTTTTTCTCCGGCTTATCCGGTTTTTCTCCCTCCGCAAATTCAAATTCGATTTGTGAGCTAGCTGTGCTTTCACTTAGATTAACCCAGATGATGATTTAGGGTTCGATAAAATTGATGGCTTTTTCATTAATGCTGAATTAATGCTTGACGTAGCTAAGTAGAAACTTGTAATTTTGATTTTATCTTTTTTTCCCCTTGCGTCAAATGGGAAGAAATTTTTAAAAGATTAAGAAGAATGGTTTTCCGAATACAGGACTGAATAGACCTTTTTCGAATTTCGGAAAATACCGCTGTGTTTCTTGATTACAGACTCATTTCTTCAGGGTTAGCCTCATTTCAGTGTCAAAATATGCATAAATAACAAAGATAGATCGAAGAATGGACGACTTTAACAATACAAACACTTTGAAATTCCACGGACCTTCACTGAAACACGTGAATATTCTACACAAAAACGAGGTTAACCCTGTATAACGGAGGATTCGAAACTGGAGTATTCCAGTTTTAAATATCCAGCTTTGTGGGGTTGGTTAAAGTAGAATATAAATATTTTTTGAAAAGACATAGACCATATAGCCAAACGTAAGTCAAATGAATGAAGCATTTACTTGAAGTTTTTCCGTTTTGTCAATCCGTGTAGAAAAGACTTTGAAAGGCTTTGGCTGTTCGCTATCAGTAAAATTAAATGAGTAAAATGAAAGACCTCATGTTTTGTTTTTGATTCGCCTATTGAGTTTTGTAATCTAATGAAAAGAATAGTCACCATTTCGCAAACGTAGAAAAGATTTCAGAGCTTGTAGGCGTACCATTAGACTTCCATAACTGAAAGGAATTCTAAAGCTTATAGATAATTCACTAATCACGTGCTGCGAAACATCTTCAGCTGCTGGTTGACTTTCCGCCGGCACTCTAATATTGTCGTCTTTTCTCAGCAAGACCTTTTTTCACAAATATGTCCGTTGAAAAAATATGTTGCTTGATGCTGTTTTCCAGTAATATGAAATAACGAATATAGCTTTATTAAAGGATTAAATATATATGATTACTATTAACCAATCGCTCTGACAAACCTTATCTTGTAATTACGGAGAGAAATGAAAAAAAGTTCCTTGATAGGTGAGAATCTCAGACAACTTATTACTACGTCTTCAGTCACATATGTCAAATGTTCGCCAAAATCTGCTGAAAGCGGTTAATTGGTATTTTGCGGGGCGTTGTGTCTCTGTTTGATGTAGACGATATTTTTCCAAAATACTTGGCTGGCTGCTCGAGTCCTGTTCCCGCCCCCCGCCCCCCTTTTTTTTTTTGTAACAGCCGTAATCAGTAATTCGTTTGCTACTGAATCATGGGTACTGTAGAGAGCTTTCAGTTAGGTTTTATAGTTTCTGATTCTTTTAGTTCCTAGCAGAGATTTCCGATTTACAAGCCATAAATAATAATAATAATAATAATAATAATAATAATAATAATAATAATAAAAGTATTACCTTGCATGTTGTTTTAGTCAGCGTAAAGTACTAGAGATTTGTTCAACTGCGATTCCATATCAAACAATGTGTTAAGAAATAGTCGGCAGTTTTTGAAGAGCCACGCCCACAACTTTTGAGAGACCTAAAAATGGCCGAAAAACCTTTAAATTTTGCCTATTTACTTGAATAACTTCGAAGTGCTTTATTATTTAAAAAGTGCCCACTCGGGATGTAAAAATATAGTCTTTTAGCTTTATTCTGCTATAAGTTTTGTTTTGATATGTTGGAAAAAGTCCATGTCAAAATCGCCTTGAAATAAGTTGGTCGTATAAGGACAATTTATGTAAACAAATGTCTCTTTTGTCGATTCATCGAATTATCTCTTCGTCCATGCAATGATGGAAAGTTGCCCACCCAGCATGATAAACTTCAGTTATTTCTGAGCATTTTGGTATATGTATTTCAATGGGATTACTTTAGAAAAGTCCATGTCACTTTTGCACTGAAGTTGATAAGTGGATCAGAGTTCAATCAGTATCGGTTCGTCGAACAAGGAAGTCGTTCACGGGGATAGAAATTTGTGGCGGATTTTCTCTTCGCATGTGTTCGGAATCAAAATTTCCACTCGGCTTGATAAAATCCAATCTTTTCAGAGTATTCAGGTATATGTTTTTATGAAATTGGTTAAGAAATGAAGTCCATGTCATTTTTGCTCTGTTTGATTTCATTGAAATTAACAACACATCACTTGTGTTAGTTTATAATTAGAGCTTATTAAGGTTTATGGTCTAAAAACTAACAAAATTCCAAAACATTTCATCCTCTTATCATCCTTTCCCTACATCATTGGGGAATCCAGTGACAAAATAGCGCTTGCTCAGCATTTTGAGCAAATCTGACATTTGTATGGACACTCGTTTGATATGTTAATTCTCAAAATGTAGATCCTAGAATTCTAGTTAATTTCTTCCATTTTAATAGCTTGATTAATTTGGGACCATACCTCCAGATATGATGCTAAAGAGCACTCATGGCAGGGCGAAACCATTTACGGGTTAGCTGGAGATTTGGGCTCCAACACGCTATCCATAATGACTAATCAGGGAGCTCGGCCGAAGTCTTAAGGGAGAGGTTGGTCGGCCCCTAGACCATGTAAGATTAACCCCTTGCTATAATCAGTAAGAAGTCATGTGTCTCTCTGATGACTAGAAGTCTTTTGTTGCTGTGCGTATTCCAATTGGGAGGCGTTAGAAAAGCTAGACATGCGCATAACATAATGAGTGTATCCAGAGCATGCAGAGCCTACCATTCTCAGATATAAGTACTTTTTATACTGCTGGGATACTTGGTTCTATATTGTTACAAATCAACGTTTGCGCCGTTAAATCTTTAATTTGATTAATTATTGCAGCCCAAAACTCTCCTAAAGGCCATCCTAAATTGCTCACTGAAAAAGCCATAAATCAGAGCATTTAGGGGACCGTTGCAATTCATTACTAAGGAAGTTATATATGAGGTTAAGGGATTTGCAACCCCAATGGAAGAAACTGAGAAAACGAAAATTAGGGAGTAAATAAAATGAGGGCCCCATGTAAGATTGAAAGCAAAAAGTGTGCAAACTATCATGCGAGTGACTTTTTGTGCTGTTCGATGCGCATGCGTAGCGTTCCCTGCTTGTGGATTCTGCCTGTCACCAGGGACACGTCTTGTACAGAGCTTGTAGGCAATTACAGAATAAAGGATCACCATGACAACGTGTGGTATACAGTACCCAAAGCAAAAGATTGCCCAATCGTAAATGCTAATCTTACGATCGGCGATGCAGTATGTTGTGCCGTTCTGAGTAAAGATGTCAAACTTGTTAGATATTGGTTTTAATGGCGTAGCTAGACTAGCAAGCCACACTAGTGGTAAGATATATCTTGTCCACTGGGAACTGTATTTGTACTTTAGAGGACGAACCATCGCCATGAACCGATCAATGGTGATTGCAACCAGGCTGTATATTGAACAAAACATTGATGCCAACTGGATAAAAAAAACTGACTTGCAGGTGATTCGTCCGAATGTTGCAGAACTCCATATTGCGCCATTGTACGAAAAATATATTGCGTACGAAACACTCACTAAAGAAGCCAAGATATCTCCACACGCCATATTCAGGATGAAATAGTTTGTCATGGTGTGCATCTGTGGGTTTACTCTGACTGCATGAGTAATGAGTGAGTTGGACAGTAGCGAAGCTACGCCGACGATGCTGTACGTCGACACAAGTATTGTCCTTACTGACTCAGTGAATTGAGGCGCTTTCCAGTGGTTACCTATATGTTCAATAACGTGAGCGAAGTCAGTAAGCATAATGATACATCCGTAGTTACAATGTAGTTTTAGGATTTTCCCAATGACTTTGAGATGCTTTATTGCAATGGAGAAAGTATAGTTACCATGGGTCCAAGGGTCTTTCGCCCAGAATAACCTCCTTTCTAAGCACTATAACTTTCCTTTATTTCTAGTTCATGTATATTAGTAGAACTTTTTTTATTTTTTATTTTAGATCCAACGAATGACTGTCATATAACAAAAGTGATTCATGATAATCATAAAACACGGACTGACTGAGTCCAGTCCAGTCCAGTCCAGTCCATGAATTACAACATGCCATGCTCACGTGATGAAAAAGTGAGACCAAGCGTCATAAAATATGCTATATTCTGGGATAGTTTATTTGGATTTAGCTAGGTATGTAAACATGGATATTTAATGAAAACAGCGCTTGATAAGATAAATGTCAATCAAATAAAGCAGGTTTTAGAACCCGTGGTCTACGTTTTTCACCCCTTGAGCATGCGCTTAGAACAGTAGTGTGAAATTCTTGATGTAGAGACCCCATTTTAAACCTTTAGGAGAGAGAACAACCGACGACACAAAGGATGTAGTACAACTGTCGTGCAGTTTTAATATGCTGTGTTAGTGTGTGATTCTAAATTATTATAAGTGAATTTGATTGAAGTTTTTTTTAATTTTTAATTTTTTATTAATGAAGATTTGCCCCCACACGTATTTGATTAAGACCAGGAATAATATTTATCGATAAACGCTCATACAAGTTCTACCCAATGCCAAAAAGATTGCACTGCATGTATTCCAGAAAATTGAAAAATTGAATGTTTCGCGGAGATAGAGAGAGAAAATGGTTACTGGAAAACTTTTTTCGTTTATTTTAGAATATTCTTGGTGTTTTGACAAACGAAATTCAATTTTCAAAGTAAATCCAAGATGTACATTCTTTTTTCAATTCACTGTACAAACAATAATATTCCTAGTTTGCACGTCTTTTGTTTTCGTGTTGTATAACTTCTAATTTCAAAGTGAAATACGAAATGTTCTTTTTACTGTTGTAATATTTCTATTAAAGAACACAAGCAGTTAGGAAGCTAAAATAAAAGAACAAGAGATGACGTAAAAATGGCGAGAGACAAAAATAGACTTTTACAGTACCTGTACCCATAGCATTGTTGTAATTTGTGCCATTGACGACCACGGCGCTCGATTCTTTTCCACCCGCGGTTATAAAACCCGTAAGCAACACAACAAAAATAAGAGCGTTATACGAAAAAAAGTACATGTCAGATAAAGAGTGCCGCTTCTTCAAGGTTGTCGTTAAGACTAGAGAATTTTCCAACTAATACAAAGACAAAACAAAAGAGCTTTTGCGGACTAGGTCGACGAGTTCCCTAGTATGTCTTAGGGGGACAGTTATTGTTTTCACTGAAATAATACTAGCTTCCTTAGAAACCTTTGAAATCTATACAATAAATAATACTAAGAAATGACGAAAGGTTTGACAGGTGGATGTTATCGAGCTGGTTCACATTATTGAAAATCTCATTACGGGTTCAACACAAGATTCGGAACACGCGTTATCTTCGGGACTATTCAGTCTATCTGGTTTGCCTTTTTTTAAACATTTTTAATAATTGCAGGTAAAATTTTGATCTAGCTAGAAAACTTTTTATGAAAGCTTGGAGCCTATCTTGTGCATGTTTGCAGATCGGATTCTCTTCGTCCGTTCTCTTTTTGCTGACTATTTTCGTCATGCACTGGCTTTCATTTTTGTTGTTCTTAAGGTGACTGGCTACTATTGGATTTTATATTTAACTTTTTTTTTAAATAGCATCGTTTTTAACGGAAATTTGATGCTGATTTCAAATATGAACAGAAAAATAACTAGTAATCAAGCTTGAATGGATGGGTGTTAATAAGTTTTGAAAGCGAAGTGAGTAGGAAAAAAATTAAAGCTCAAAAGATCTACGAAGGCAATTCTACAATAGATCTCGAGGGAAACATCAAGGCTCGAGGGAAAACAAAACTAACTGCTTCCCGAGGGATCGGACATTAAGTGTTTTGTTATATAGCGACAGAGAAATGA
>WUAP02147456.1:0-26607 GCA_015163945.2 Stichodactyla helianthus | reverse complement strand
AGATTTTTCTTGCTTTGTTCTTCATAGTAGGAATTGGTGTACATAGGTCTGTTTATTGCAGGTGGAGGAGGAATTGTCGATAAATGTTTTGGTTTTACTTTAGCGCATTTTCTGAAAAATTGGACCCGGAAATACGTCAGAACTTAACAGCTCTATAGACTGGGATGGAGCGACGAATCTAAAACAGAAAAATGAAAATGATAACAAAGAAAAGTTCTCTTTTTCCCTTCTCCCCTCCCTCTCCGATCGATAACGACCGGTCCCTAATGCAAAAAAAAAAAATCGATAACCTTGGATTCAGTACAGCAATGGCACCTTGAATTCAATTCTCATCCACCAGCAAAAATAGAAAGCACACCTGTTGCCCAATGCTACAAACAACCGCACAATACCATATACTAAAATGTTAGAGTGATATGATCTATGGAGACCACCGATATAGTGTAAATTGAATCGTGCTTTGTAAAATTGAATCCAAGGTGTATGAAGATATCAAAGAAATGGGTTTTCAGAGTAAAATGAAATATAGTTTAATTGGAAGTACCATTTCTAGACTGCTATTGCACTTGTGTTATCAAAGTTTTATGTCAAGTTAAGATTCAGGTGAAGTCAAAGTCAAGCCACTTAATATCAAGAGTCCTTTATCCAACTGTTTATCGCTAAGTAACTACAAATCTAATGTGCCAAGAAATTATCAAGAAGACTTTCTGGTTATTTTCTGATGCAGCTCATGACCATCTCGAGCTCAATTGAAGTGCTATAGAACGCAATGATTACAGAACGGTTTGTTGTTCCCGGCTACAGTAGAGAAGCGCGTCGGGGCACTCGGTTCACGGAGCGTCTTATCTTCGTGTGTTGTTTAGTGGTATGCGTGATCTTTCTGTATAACGACAGATATATACACGAACTTTTGACGAGCGATGAGCGCTTTTACATGATGTACCGACGAGAAGAGAAGCCTAACGACTCATTCGCCCGCAGGTAAGGAGTTCAGGTGGGGAGCCAGTTAGTAGTCGATCCCGGCGAGTTAGTTTACTTTGATTATTCAAATTCTGATACCTTGAGTGCCCCTTCAGCCGTACAATTAATTTTATTTTTTATTTTTTATTCTTGTTAATGTCCGTTTTTCTTTTATATTTCTTTCTTCTTTCCACGGCCTCCCTTCCTCCGTTTATTCTCATTACTTACTTTTTCTTTTCATCCATCCATCCATCCATCCTCCCTCCCATCCTTTTTTCCTTTTTTCTTTCCTTCCATCTTCGTATTCTCTTCCTTTCATTTTTCCTCCGATTTCTCTTCCTTACTTCTCTCTAATTTTATTCACAGTATTTCTTATTTTCTATATTACATAATTCCTTTCTGCCATTTCTTTCCCGAGCAGGCAAGTAAGTTTTTTGAAGGATTTTGAGGAAAAAGAGACATTGAAAATCTCCAAGCAGCCGCTCTGCCGACCTCGAAAGAACATCGTATTCCTAAAAACCCACCGTACAGGCAGCTCAACCATTACTAACATTATCAACCGGTATGGCGAATCGAGAAATTTAACATTCGTTCTCCCAAAAAGAGGAAAATATCGACTTGGATGGCCTTACATATTTAACTCAGCCTCGTATGCCCCTCTGCAAGGACGAACTCCCAACATTCTGTGTAACCACGCGCGCTATAACCGTGAGGAACTGGATCAACTCATGCCCAAAGATGTCACTCATGTGACTATACTACGCGACCCCACTGACCAGTTCTTGTCTGTTTTTGAACAATTCAAACTGGGTGAAATACTTGGTATGGATTCTACGAATTCGTTGAAGGAATTTCTTAGTAAGCCTTGGTTTTATTTAGAAAAGGCTTTAGGGAATCACAAAATAGAAGCCATTGAGTTTCATAGACTTCAACTCGCTCGTAATGGGATGTTGTTTGATTTGGGGTACGATCCTCTGAACTATGACAATGCAGACAGCGTTCGTCGATACATTGAGCGCTTAGATAAAGAGTTTGATCTGGTAATGATCACAGAATACTTCGCCGAGTCTCTGGTTCTTCTAAAGTATCTCATGTGTTGGGATTTTGATGACGTTTTGTTTTTCGTCTTGAACGCACGACCGAATTCCAACCACAGACTATCCGCTACAGAGTCTTTAAAAACAAGAATTCGAGAATGGAATCGAGCGGATTACTTACTCTACAAACATTTTAACAATTCGTTTTGGAAAAAAGTAGACTCTTATGGTAAGGAATTCCTAAGAGATGTAAATATTTTGAGGAACAAAGTTGAACGCTGGAAAACTACTTGCAATGAGGTGAAAGATAAAACGAACTCTGACCAAAAAAATCTGGATGTAATTGATGTAATTGTTGAAAATGAGCTACGCATGTGTAGAAAACTACTCAAAAATGAGACCAGTTATATTGAATATTTTCAAAACAGACAAAATGTCTGAAAAGAAAATACTAAAACGCGCGATTGTGATTCTTCTCTTAACCGAATGAAAAACTATAAAGTAATACATATTACTATCAAAAATCTAGTAAATTAATGTTTGATCTTGACCTCAGAGCCCACGGTTCTCCTGGTCAGTATTCTATACAAAAGATGCATGCACACGCAAACGGCATTACAGGAGGCACGCAATCTTTCTTTGAATAGCAAGTTTCACGACAAAATTGGGTTTCCTGTGGTGATATTGCGCGAATTGGGCTTCCTGTGAGATTTCCAGAAAAAAAAAAAAAAAAAAAAGTGTGGACTGAGGTAAAAATTAAAGATGGCGGTGTACACTTATTCACATAATCGCCATCTTTGCTTTCACTTCACCCGCGCGCTACTAAAGAAAACCGCATTCGTCGAAGCCCAATTCTCGTAATATCACCACAGGAAACCTAATTTTGGCAGAACAGTATCTTAGTGTAAAACCATCACACTCAATTCTGTAAAGTTATTTTGAGCATATTCTTTAAGCTTCATAAAAGGCTTTTACACGTTCTTTGTTGTTTATCAACACGCGGGATGTTGGGAAAACACGGGAAAATCTTTATTAATAAGCTTTAACTTTGATTTTCCCCTCCAAACATTCAAAGTGTTGATAAAACAGCGAAGAACATTAAAAAACCCCCAGCGTTTTATAAAGCTATTAGTAATGATATTTTTCCTTGGAAACCATATTTCTACAGAAGGTTTCAGCCGGCAGTGCGCGCCTTACATCGTAGTTATTTTATAAACATGTTTATCACCGACAATCAAGCTCATATACTTTCAATTCAACTGACATTTAGACTACAAGAAATGTCACGTGATCATTTGTTTATTCGTTTAAAGGGGTAAAAATTCCAATCCAAACTGTAGTATTATGAACAGTTAACAGGGAATCATAAATATAAACTCTACGTACACAATAATTTCCTTTAACAAGCATTTAGAGCGAGTTTTTAGGTATCACGTGACATTCTTGTAATCTAAATGTCTTTTTTTCGGTGGACAACGTTAATGACATTGACTGTATATCCAAGCCAAGTTTATTAGTTATAGCTGACATTCGGTGACTAATGTACTGCACAATGAAGGGCCGACTAAATTTATATTTGGTCTATCAAGTTTAACGCTATGTCCTGCCGCACAATCCTCCCTAATGGAGTTGCATTAGTCAATAACAGAATCATCATATCCTTTTTAACTTGCGATCGATAGTAAAAAGATATGGTGCAAAATATAGAAAGGAAAATAGAAAAGAAATAATATCAGTGCTGTTATCAGATGTCTGCGGTTAATTTCCATTTTCAAGCGCTCTCTGTAGCCTGATAGGGAGGTAGGAAGCCAGGGAATTGGTAGAAGAAAGAAAACAATAGAAAACGAGAAGATACAAGGTATAAGTAAAACTGGCGTGGGAATGTACTAAAAAAAATAATAATAAAAGGAAAATATAAATGACAACTAAAATCTAAATTAGTAAGAATATAATAACAATGGAGGAGGAAAGAAGATAAATATAGAATGAAGGAAGAAACGAAAGGAAGAAAGAAAAAAAATGGAAGCAGATTTGGTAGAGGGGAACCTTTCCCCCCTTCTGATGTAAGGAAAGAAGGAATGAGGAAAGAGGAAAGGATAAATGGAAAGAAAGGACGAGCGAAAGAAGAAAACCTGCGATCGAAAAAATCATTAAAAATACAACTAAACTAAATCCATGGCTTCTACTATTAATTTTTAATGATCACTGAATCATAAAACTTTTAAAGCTGGTTTCTTAGTTTAATATAAAACACATTTTGTTCTTATTTAATCATTTCCTTGTCTATCGAAGATAAGTGTCCAAGTATGCGGACGTCTGTAGCTCTTGAAGATCATTCTACAACAAGTAATCGTACTCTCCTCGTATAAAAGTATCTATTCTCCAGTCCAATTCTTCGAGTTAGTCTTGTGTAGGTCGCCAGCCTTAGAGCGTCGTATCCTCATTTGACCGTTTGTTGCTGCTATTAGTAAAAGGCTTTCTCATGATCATATCCTCACGTAATAAAGTTAGTTTACCACCCAAAAAGCTGCAAAGATGAGACTGATAAGAACTAATGGAAAGATAAAAATGTTTCCCTTTACTAACTTTAATAAATCTTTTACCAAAAGTGCAATTTTATCTGCAATCACACGTCTGTTGATGAAATCAGAACCAAGCCTAAAGTCTTGTATATTTTGGAAATATCTCCCATGATCCTTATCCGTCTCTCTTTCGTGTGTATCTTTGTACAGTGACTATTCCTGGACTATTCTTATTGAAATGGTATACAGCTAAAAAGGTTGGCGGGGCAATGGTGAATGGCGATCGGTGATTGGCAATTGCACGAGCAAAAGATAACCGTGGAGTCAAGAACTTCTTCCTATTCATTTATCAAATAACCTAAACAATGCCTGCTGAAGATCTTCGCCGAATGGTCCAAATTTTGAACTAGCTATTTATCGTGTATTCACTGGTTTCTTATTCTCGACTTTGATGGGCACTAGCTTGTTATATCCTTCACTGGAGAGTAAAACAATTGTGTTCGTGCGAAGTGCTCCTTAAATTTGATGCAAATGAGCCAAAAATGAAATGCTGAGTGGGTCGTAAGAAAGCAGCATTAGCATAGATTAAGAACAAAACCGGCACGTCCCCCCCCCCCCCAAAAAAAAAAGGTACAAAAAGCACAAAAAGAAAAAGCGCTGTGGTAACAAAGGAAAAGGAGCGATATCTAAAGCAAAAAGTTAATATAAAATGATCTTGAAACTATGTTATTTTGCTTCAGGTTTGAATTATTAATGAATAAATGATAATTACACTCTAATAATGACAGGATGGCTCTTGGTAATAATGAATCTGAAGAGGATGGAAGCACAAGACAAGACTTTAGCTCAATGACATGAAAAAGAAAGAAAAAAAAAAAAGAAAAAAAAGAAGGAAGGAAGGAAGGAAGGAAGGAAGGAAGGAAGGAAGACGTTAAGTAACAGATCGATACTCGTTTGTGGAATTTGGAAAATGTGTTTTTAGAGGAATAAAATTGAGGCATCATGAATGCGGCGAACCTTCTTTTCGCGTAAGCTATCAGGTCTAAACGATGCTAAATATAATGACAATAATGGCTTCATTAAACGCTCTTTCGTTATGTTTATTTCGCTATGATAAATCTGTATTATTTCCACCTCTTCTGTTCAATTAGCGGTTTTTGACATTATCAGCAGACAAGTTTATAATCCAACGCGCAAGTTTAAATTGCATTTAGTCTTAGCTTTTTCGCTTTTAGGCGTTGTTTCGTATTCACATGGCCTCACAATTCAACTTGTATTTAAAAATATTCAGACTTGTAAATAATCGTAGATAAAAAGTAATACTACTTCTTTGTTGATAGCTTTACGTATTTCAGGGGATGCTCAAGCGTGGTTTTCGTATGAGTGGACAACGGTAGTAACTTACATCAGGTACAAGACACGACATGCCTGACATGCACTGAACCCTGGGCACTGAAATGGCTATTTCCATTGTCTTCGTTTAAATCTTCAAATCACAACGCGTAGTTACGGTTACGATAAAGTACGGTACGGCTACAGTTAGACTACGAATTAGTTGTATCGTTTCGCACTCATACGAAATCTTTAATTGTCTCAAGGGCAAGGAATCTAGCATATTACATACAAGACGGTTCATCAGAGATAACAAACCCAAGTACGCTTGCGCAGAAGTCAAGTGGCGGGAATCAGCTGCCGCTAAATGAAAAACTGTGTTGAACAATCTCTCTTACTAAATATTAGATGAACAGACCACAGCGCAACAAAAGACTCATATCTAAGTTATCTTCTCAGCTTGAAACAGACCGCAAAGCTATCAAGGCACAAGATTCGAGGGAGATAAAACATTAAGTGAATTTTGCGAGTAACATTTGACATATCGCTCGAGTTTCGAACCATAAGTCTTGGCAAGACTTATAAGATTTTTTAACTTCAGCCGCAATTTCCGACAAGTTCTTCAGCTCAGGTACGTCTGGTTTATCATTATTAAAAAGCTGTTATCCTCTAGAGTCAGGTGATCAAATTTAAAGCTGACGAGGTATTAAAAAAGCCTCTTTAAGAATTGAATTCCTTTGCCTTTCAAGTGACCAAACCGACTTTCCTTTAATATTTTCAGATCTCAAAAACACTTGAGAATATCATAACCGTGATCTCCAATAGTAGATAAAATAACATTATCGTTCTTCTATTCAAATCTAGCGTAGATGTATTATAACTAAACGTCTGGTTTGGCGAGAGCGAGACATTAATTGGAATCGTTCGAGTAAACTTGCAGTTCATGATAAATGTGAACTAAGCGAGGTAATCTTGATTTTTGAACACAGACATCTAGTATTCCCGCTGCAGAATGAAGGCCTTTTTGGTAGTCATTTTATGGATAGCCTTGGTACTCTCCTCTGTTCAAGGTTAGCATTAAAGTAATATAAATAATCTATTTTTCAAATAATATAAAAATTCCGCAGGACAAAATTCTAAGTCTGCATGTCGTTCGTTGTCAAAAATCAAAAAAATTTGGAGTAGCTAGGGCGACTTCAACCAGTCTTATCGTTGTTTGCTTGTTTTGTTTGATTTTACTCCGTACACGCCATCTCTTATGGTGTTATCTAACACAATTCAAATACAAGTCAGGAAAGCGGGTGTCCGAGGGGTTAAGATAATAGATACAAAAAGGAAATGTAGAATACTTATGACGGCTGGAGCTCATGCCACAAAATGCAACCGTTTCCTAACCAAACTCTTTGTAAAAAAACACTTATACAATATCTCAGAAACGAAAACTAAAAATAAATAAATAAATAAGTAAATAAAAAATGAAAAGAAGAAGAAGGAGAAGAAGGAGAACAAGAAGAAGAAGAAAAATTCAAATTTTGAAATTTTGAAACCAAAATCGCGTATAAGCAACAACAACAACAAAATAATTTTAAACCGTGTTTGAAGATCAATTTCTTTTTCCATAAGATAGGTACTAGTGGGCTAAATTAATCTAAAATTGTGTGTACAAAACGCCTAAATTTAACACTTTCGTGAGGAAATAAGAGAAACAAATTAAACAATTTTCACAAGTTAATTGAAATAGTATCATCGTTGAAATATTTATTTACCGTCACATTTTCAGCATCTATTTCGGTATGACGTTTCAGTTTTATTAACCTCCCCTCATTAAAGTTCTCTCTTGTTTAATTATGCTATAAATTTTGATGTTGACTACCTTGGATAAGTTTTCGTTTTGTGATTGGTTGATTCAGTCATGTGGTTAATAAGAATCCGTACGTGGGCATGGCGAGCTTCATGGACCACTGAAAGGTGCGTCAAGTCTTGCCCTCGCATACTCAACAATGGAGATCTAGGAAATAAATATAATCTTCAACAGGCCTTTCCCAAGATATAGTTGAGTGAGTCCTGTACGTGCCAAAGCCTCGATTTCATTAAGCCTGGTTCTCACTAGTGACGCAAGCATAAGCGCAAGCAACATACGCAGACTCAGTACTGTCACTTTTTCATAAGTTCTAATATTTAACTTTTTGAAAAAATTTGATATGACATAGATTTTTAGGAGTTTTTTCAAATAAGCACATATAAAGCATATGGTCCCGTGCAAAATATGAGGTTCAAAACACGTATGGTTCTTCAGTCTTTTTCAGCAAATTCCGAAGGTTACCATGGTAATTCGGTGGAAATTATGCGGGTGCATGCTTGTGGGCTCAGAAACTCGATTCAATAGTAGCCAGCCACCTTAATCACCCCGAAGTCCATTGCATTAAATTAGTACATAGCTCACGATGTTACGTACTGAAAACGAGACTTTGGCAAGTACAGGCTCACTCAACCATATCTTGGGACTAGGCCTATAATAATTCGGCTTTCCCGAATCGAGTGGACCGGGTTTGAGTCGAGTTCGCAAAGCGTCTATGGATTGTTTGAAAGGATTTGAAAAAACGGGGTGTGTACCAAATTCACAGTGTTTAAACGCACCAAGCAATATTCTAAAGGAAGAAGACATTGGAGGAACAAAAATTCCTGGAGAATCAATAGAACATTAATCGTAGCGTGGTTTAGTAGAGGAGATAACATCGGGCAATAATAATAATAATAATAAAAAAACATAGGGAGCTCACTTTAGATAAAAGTAAGAATGAAAAATAAAATTCAAATGAATCAAATGAATTTTGTTTTCTTTCTTTCTTTCTTTCTTTCTTTCTTTCTTTCTTCTTTACTCTTAGACGCGAGATAGTGCGTTGTCCGAATACGACAAAAAGTTTGATTCAGCTCGTACATGCTAAAAATCCACGGAAAGGAACAAAGGACTAAAACCTTCGAAAGAAAGATGAAATCGAAGATAAAAAAGAAAAGTTCTGAATTCACCAATTAGCTATCAGTGGTCACCCATCCGAGTACTAACCCAGCCCAAATGGGCTTGACTAACTGTCTTGAAAGCACAACGCATACCACTCGTCTATCGATTTCAAAGAATTAGCATATCAATACCGGTGAAAACAATGCACCAGATAGACTAGCTTATTTTGCTCTTTCAAATCGATGTGAACCGTGGTTAGAGCAAGGGGTTGGTCTTATATGGTCTGGGGGCCGGCCAGCCTCTCCCCTGATGCTTCGGCAAAGATTCTCGAACCCCTAAGATGACGGAACGGCACTTAATCGCCGGTCAAGCTCGGAAGTCCATACTGCGCCTCAGCTTTCAAGGGAATGTCTCGGAGGTATGGTTAGTGTGTTCACAGTATTTTTGCTTAAATTATCGTGGCAAACCCGAGTTCGAGCCCGAAAGGGTCATTTTTAGTTCTTCATTTTTTCTTTTTCATTTCCTTGTCTTTTTTTTTCTTAGTTTTTTCTTCTTTTTCTTTTCTTTTCTGTTTTGTGTGTGTCTCTGTTACGATAAACACTACCAAATTTTCTTTGTATTTTTACATTCTTAGCCACATAAGAAAAGAACAAAAGTAAAAACCTTCTCAGTCAAGATAAAACAATTTTGATTTTTCAGTAATTTTATAAATTCATGCTGTCGATAAACATGAGTTACGATCACACACACACACTCAGAAGTTCATAACAGTGTGTCAGTAGTTCATAACAGTGTGTCAGTAGTTCATAACAGTGTGTCAGTAGTTCATAACAGTGTGTCAGTAGTTCATAACAGTGTGTCAGAAGTTCATTACCCACATGGACACTTCTGGTTATGAACTTCTGACACACTGCATTACGGACAACACTTCATCTCCTCTCCCCATCTTCGAAACAGAAGACAATAGAGAACTTAAGCAACTGACGTTTTAGTCAACACGGACGTCATAACGCTGGAGCTAACAAAATTTTTCAAACGCCTTTTTTTTGTGCTAGAACACGAGGTTGTGTTTTTTCACGTTTTGGAAAGTGTTCTAGTGAGGACGGTAATGCCAACAACGATGGCAATGCACCGAAAACCGTTTTGAAAAGTTGCTCACGCCGGTTTTTGACGTCCGTGTTGACAAAACGTCGGGTGCTTAAAGTTCTCTATTGTCAATCCTAGGCTCCCTTTGGTACTCGTGTGTAAATGAATTTGAAGAAACCTAATTTAAAGTAAGTTCTTTACTGCATGAAAATCGCTAATTATACTTTCGTTCAATTTTATTCTCTTAAAGAGTACAAGATTATATCGATAGTGGGCTAGGCTCAAAATATCTAGGAGATCCAGATAGTTGAACGAGAAGCTCCTTAAAATAGAATGTTCATCGTCAACGAAAGGGAACAGCTATGTCAATCGTGCTGTCGACCCCCGAGCCCTGTTGTTCTTACTGCGCATGCTCGTGACGAACTGCCAGAGACTCTGGGAAACCCTAGCGCGCGGTAGCCACAATAGCTGTTATTAATATTCAATCATCGTTTACTGTACAAAATCCACGCGCGTCATTGGCTGAAATCGATCACGTGATCTTGCTGTATGTGACGACATCAATCCCGAACGTGCATCATTGTAATAATGCACGGTGATAATGCACGCTTTTACGGCCGCGACATATTTGTAAACTGCAGTGAACTCTGATTGAATATTAAATGTTAGGCCCGGTTCAGACGTCGAACTTTCCATGAGCCGAACTCATTGAAAACAATGGATAATTAGGCGGTCTGCTTTGATGTAATTAGATTCGGCTCATGGAAAGTTCGACGTCTGAACCGGGCCTTAGAGACTTTTTCTTCGTGTTTTGTTTACAAATAAACGCACTTGCTGACTGTACAATGAACTCGAAATTTCCATACTGCACTCAGCTTCGCTTCGTACAGTCAGTGCGTGCGTTTTATTTGTAAACAAAACACTCACAACGGTCTCTAACCTATACAGCTGAGCCCGCAACGAGATAATCTTTTGTTTTAAGAATCATATTGAGGCTATCGGGTCAATACAATGCATAATGCTCATTTGCATCTCATCTACATGCAGCCGTAATAACAGCTATTCTAGGTACCTGGTATGTAATGCGCATGTCGCACCACCAAAATCGAAAGTCTTTAATGACAAAATGCGGGACGACAAAACGTTAAAAGCAAAAGTATGCTGTGTTAAATGTCTCGTGACAAAATGCTAGAGGACACGAGAGACCGCGAGGCAAAATGGAGCGTGACAAACGAGCGAAATCGATTCCAGCAAAAGCCAAATGCCGTAAAGAAAAACTCAGTTTGTAATATGGACGTAAATCACTTTGACTTTTTCACTTTTGACTTTTTTTATGTCCGCTCTCGGCCACCGTAGAATTGGTGTACATAGGTCTGTTTATTGCAGGTGGAGGAGGAATTGTCGATAAACGTTTTGGTTTTATTTTAGCGCATTTTCTGAAAAATTGGACCCGGAAATGCGTCACAACTTACCTGCCTTTCAAACAATCCATAGATGCTTTGCGAACTCGACTCGAACTAAGTCCTCCGCTCCATTCTGGAAGGGCGAATATAATACTGATATGACTATGATATTTTCACAGGAGAATACCAGGTCTTCACAGCCACATCTCAAACTCCCTCTCCTACCGAACACGCTCACACTAAGCCAACACTCTCGGCGTCCTTACTAGAGCCTTTGCAATCAGCGGCTACTCATAACACGCCACACCCTTCAAAAACCGAACTGGTTTGTGGGATTACTAGAGCACTAGAGAATGATTTATTAAATCCGGCTCAAGCGTTGGCACCAGGTCCAGCAGTCCACCCTGTACCGATACCCACCAAGCCGCTTACGAACAATGACTACACGAAAAACATGAGCCGAACAAGGATTTAAAGGCTAAGTAGAGGTGACATCTATTAAATCAAGCAGAGCATCTCGATATTAGTAAGAAGATGCTGAAGTTTGACCTCAAATTGTTTGATACACGAGATCAAATGGCATGACATGTAAAATCAAATACTTTCAAAGAATTTGTAGGGAAAAATGAGCTGGTCAGCGAGAGCTATGTTACTATTTCGTTACTATTTCTTCAGTGTCACTTATTCAAGACGCTCTCCGCTCAGTGGTCACTGAAAAAACAAACAATACAAAACAAACAATACAAAACAAACAGACAAACAGACAGACAAACAAACAAACAAAACAAAACAAAAAAAAAAAAACACACACAAAAAAAAGAGAAAACGAGTAGAGAACTGAACACCAGCCTTATAGCAGCCATATATTCTCTATAATCATTTTGAATTTTAAATAATCCTGCACTCTCATCTTGTTCTATGTACATATGTATATAAAACCACTTAAGCCAAAACAATGAATTTTTAATTAAAATTAAAATTCCCCTTTGCACCCCAAAATCAACAACAACAACTAACAAATTTAGTTTTTCCCTGTATTATTCACTATGGTCTTGTTTTGTCAAATTTACCGGCTGTAAGTGCATAAAACAGCAACAAATTGTCAAGGAAAACTTGTTCGTGCGGATGCAAGCACGATTTTACTGCGGTCTTTCATTACAAGTCGCTAAAGCACAGAGATTGAATAAAATACGATTTCTTCCAATACAATCTTCCTTTATTATCTTAATCTAGTGGGCTTCGTGTGGCTTATTCTGTTTCCGTAAGGAAAACAGCATATCTGACCTTTTACAAAATCTTTCATTCTCAATTTTTCGTTCACCTTTTTTTTTCCCGTGTCCGCCCCTGTTCTATCAATAAGAATTTAATTAGACGACACCCCCCCCCCCCGGGCAAAATTCTGGAGCGAGATTTACAGACTTACAAACACCATTCAACTGCGTTTAAAACTTATGGGTCATTAATTTGTAAGCATTTTCAAGAAACCTAAACCTAATCTTAAAAAATTTTTAAAGTATCTTGAGCTCGAGTTTTCCTGTTAGCTTCAGTTTCAGCATAATTTTGAATGGTCTATGCGTCGTAATAAATCTTTCTCGAAATAACCTCGAATTGGATTGGTTGATTGACCCGAATGAAAGGGTTTTTCTCATCCAAGCTACACCGAACAACTTAGCTTGAAATTATTATTTTCTTTAAAGTGAAGCACTACCCTAAAGATATTATATTCATGAACATCGACTTGTCTGCAAACTCCGCCATGAATAAGGGTCAAAATCCAACGATTTCTCCACGCTAACGAATCATCCGTTGTTTTTGCCTGAAAGAATCTTCTTCAGTGCTTGTTTGAACCTGACATTGGTGAAGGAATAAATCAAAGGATTTAGAGCCGAGTTCGTTAGTCCAACGAGCAAACAATAGTTGTAGCCAATAGTATCATATTTTCCTGTTATATGGATGTATAAATGTGCAGGAAGCCAACAGATTATGAATGCTCCACACACAATAAACAACGTTTGCGTCACTCTTGCTTCTCGAATCGTCTCCTTCCTTATAGCTTGTGTGTGAACCTCCTTGACTAATGGCTGCTTCTCGGTAACTGTAGTTAAACTGAGTTCTTCGCGGATATTTTCTGATCGACGAACCAGAATCCAGATTCGTCCGTATACAGAAACCATCGTTATGGGTAATATTGAGCCCATAACATCATAGTATATTATCACGTCATAGTGTATTTCCTTACGATCTACAACCATGAGTGGCAAGTCTAACATCCCAGCGACCAGCCATATCACCACAATAGTGATTCCAAGCCGCTTTCGTGTTAGAATTTTCTTTGCCCGCAAGGGCATCTCCACAACAATCCATCTCTGAATACCAAGAGCTGCTAAAGTGAAAGAAGATGCTACTACTGCAAACGTAAGAACTAACAATAAATAAAACACGTATTGTTTGGATGTATAGTTGAGTATAAAGATGCTGTAAATTGGTTCGACTACAAACCCAAGCAGGAGATCAGCAATGGCAAGGTTAACGACAAACACCATGGATGCAGTCCTGAGGTTTTTATTGGGATCTTTCAGTACGACCAATATTGCTATTCCATTACCGATAACAGTGATTACTGATAATAAAAGCTGTAACGAAGCAAGTACTACCACAGGTCGACCATCAGGAAGCGGCTCGTCTCGATGATCCTTCAGTTCTAAAGCAAACATTTTTGTACCAATTCAAGATGGTTCTCCTAGTGGCATATGAAGTCAAAATACTAACTTGAAGAATCTGCAAGAATCTCGGGGTTCAGCTTTTAAAGTTTTGATGTGATGACATCAAAGTTAAAATAAGAATTCCAAGAAACAGGATGTTTGACAGAATTAGAATCTAGGTGGACTCTTCTGGGTGCGGCAAGGTCAACGAACTCGCCTAAACTAATAATTTCTTTTTGAGAACGCGTTGGCGTTACATCTCAAAACATTCAGTATTGGATGTGATTTAAGAAGATGACGTTTGGCTCAAATTGTTTGACACACGAGATCAAATGGCATGAAATCTAAAATCAAATGCTTTCAAAGAATTTGTATGAAATGAGCTGGACAGCGAGAGCTTTCCATCCAGCAATTTTTGTATAAAATCTCCAATGTTACTATTTCCTTACATTTCTCCAGTGTGTCATTTATTCAAGACGCTCTCTCACTGGTCACTGAAAAAACAATCAAAACAAAACAAAACAAAAAACAAAACAAAACAAAAAACAAAACAAAACAAAACAAAACAAAAAACAAAACAAAACAAAAAACAAAACAAAACAAAAAACAAAACAAAACAAAAAACAAAACAAAACAAAAAACAAAACAAAACAAAAAACAAAACAAAACAAAAAACAAAACAAAACAAAAAACAAAAAAAACAAAAAAAAAAAAGAGGGAAAACGAGCAGATAACTGAACACCAGCCTTATATATTCTCTGTAATCATTTTGAATTTTGAATAATCCTGCACTCTCATCTTGTTCTATGTACATATGTATATAAAACCATTTAAGCCAAAACAATGAATTTTTAGTTAAAATTAAAATTCCCCTTTGCCCCCTTCCCAAAACAAACAAATTTAGTTTTTCCCTGTATTATTCCCCTATGGTCTTGTTTTGTCAAATTTATCGGGCTGCAAGTGCATAAGACAGCAACAAATTGTCAAGGAAAACTTGTACGTGCGGATGCAAGCACGATTTTACTGCGTTTTTTCATCGCAAGTTGTCTATAAAAAAAACACGAACGTTATTGTTTTACTTGATTTTTCCGACATCGGCTTGCATTGGTTTGTATGTAGGCTTTCTCGACGTCAAAGTACAGAGATTGAATAAAATGCGATTTCTTCCAATACAATCTTCCCTTAATCTAAAAGTGGGCTT
The DNA here is from genome assembly GCA_015163945.2 of Stichodactyla helianthus. Lineage (NCBI taxonomy): Eukaryota > Metazoa > Cnidaria > Anthozoa > Actiniaria > Stichodactylidae > Stichodactyla > Stichodactyla helianthus. Next base: position 11,405 of record WUAP02147456.1, on the reverse strand, counting down.
CCTATGGCTTATTCTCAGGTTTCCGCAAGGAAAACAGCATATCTGACCTTTTACAAAATCTTTCATTCTCAATTTTTCGTTCACCCAGGACCGTAACCAGGTGGGAGCACACGGTGCACGTGCACCCCCCATCAGTTGACATTTGCTAATAAAAAAGGCTACTAAAACGGCTACTACTACTCTCTATACTACTCATAGGTCCGTTTTTATTTGATGTGCACCCTCCCGGTAAATTTTCTGGTTACGGTCCTGTCACCTTTTTTTTCTTCCCCTAGGTCCGCCCCTGTTCTATCAACGAGAATTCAATCTAGATCCCCCCCCCCGGAAAAATCCTGGAGCGAGATTACAGACTTCAACAGTGCCTTTATTTAAGATCTCAAGACTTACATACGGGTCATTAATTTGTTAGCATTTTCAAGAAACCTAAACTTAATCTTAAACAACTTTTAAAGTATCTTGAGCACCAGTGTTTCCTATTAGCTTCAGTTTCAGCATAATTTTGAATGGTCTATGCGTCGTAATAAATCTTTCTCGAAATAACCTTGAAACGGATGGGTTGATTGGCCCAACTGAAGGGTTTTCTCATCCAAGCTACACCGAACAAATTAGCCTGAAATTATTATTATTTTCTTTAAAGTGAAGCACTACCCTAAAGATATTATATTCATGAACATCGACTTGTCTGCAAACTCCGCCATGAATAAGGGTCAAAATCCAACGATTTCTCCACGCTAACGAATCATCCGTTGTTTTTGCCTGAAAGAATCTTCTTCAGTGCTTGTTTGAACCTGACATTGGTGAAGGAATAAATCAAAGGATTTAGAGCCGAGTTCGTTAGTCCAACGAGCAAACAATAGTTGAAGCCAATAGTGTCATATTTTCCTGTTATATGGATGTATAAATGTGCAGGAAGCCAACAGATTATGAATGCTCCACACACAATAAAGAACATTCGCGTCACTCTTGCTTCTCGAATCGTCTCCTTCCTTATAGCTTGTGTGTAAACTTTCTTGACTAATGGCTGCTTCTCGGTAACAGCAGTTGAACTGAGTTCTTCGCGGATATTTTCTGATCGACGAACCAGAACCCAGATTCGTCCGTATACAGAAACCATCGTTATGGGTAATATTGAGCCCATAACATCATAGTATACTATTACGTCGTAGTGTATTTCCTTACGATCTACAACCATGAGTGGCAAGTCTAACATCCCAGCGACCAGCCATATCACCACAATAGTGATTCCAAGCCGCTTTCGTGTTAGAATTTTCTTTGCCCGCAAGGGCATCTCCACAACAATCCATCTCTGACTACCAAGAGCAACTAAAGTGAAAGAAGATGCTTGTACTGCAAACGTAAGAACTAACAATAAATAAAACACGTATTGTTTGGATGTCGAGTTGAGTAAAAAGATGCTGTAAATTGGTTCGACGACAAATCCAAGCAGGAGATCAGCAATGGCAAGGTTAACGACAAACACCATGGATGCAGTCCTGAGGTTTTTATTGGGATCAATCAGCACAACCAATATTGCTATTCCATTATCAATTACAGTTATTACTGATAATAAAAGCTGTAACGAAGCCAGTACTAACGAGGGTCGACCATCGGAAAGCGGCTCGGCTCGATGATCCTTCAGTTCTAAAGCAAACATTTTTGTAGCAATTTCAAATGGTTCTCTTAGTGGCATATGAAGTCAAAATACTGACAATAATCTGCCAGAATCTCGGTTCAGCTTTTTATTTTTCGTGTGATGACATCAAAGTTAAAATATAGAATTCCAAGAAACAGGATGTTTGACAGAATTAGAATCTAGGTGGACTCTTCTGGGTGCGGCAAGGTCAACGAACTCGCCTAAACTAACAATTATTTCTTTCTGAAAACTTTGGCGTTACATCTCAAAACATTCATTAAAACTCATCGTAATGATAAGTTTGGGTTGAATGCCAGGGTGCGTGGGCTGGTCATGTGCGCCTAGCCAGCCCGAACGCCAAGGTGATCATGGCAACCGGGCCACAGTCCACTGCCCAACTGGCACCCGTCACACCTAAGAAAGGTGGAATAGTTACCATGTCCTATGCTTACCCTTCCGAAGTGGCATTGAAGCGGGTGGGAGGGAAAAATTTTGCCGAGTGCTTGGCACAACAACGAGCTGCCACGTTGCGAAACACTGCCAATACCCCTGAACCTCAAAGGCCCCTCCCCCACCCCCACCTCCCAAGCGTCCTGGAGGGAAAACGCTGACCGGTTAGACTTGGTTTTAACTTAGCCTAAATTATATTCAGGCCCAAGTATTGGATGTGATATATTACTGAAAGTGTATAAATCTTTGTTTTTTTCCTTTTAATATAAACAGTTGCTGATGCCAACTCGTCTAAATGTTGTTGCGGGTGTAAAAATTTACTTTATGGCTTTTAAACAGATAGTTTTTTGATAACAAAAAGGAAAAAGCGAAGAGTATTGATTTTCATAAAAGGGAGGTCTGGAACCGAACGTGTTTCCATGGCAACGACATTTGTACACAGTGTTGAGTATTATGGTTTGTACTATAAACGTGAAAAGTTTCATTGAAATCATCTTAATATTTAGAGTTATTTTCATTTTTGATTTGCTGGAACTCTGAGTGAACCATATGACGTTATCGGTTGCCTAATTTGCATATCAACAAAACAGTCATATCTCTTGAACAAAAAAAGATATCAAGAAATGGTAAACACCATTCTACTTTACTAACAAAGCAATACTCAATGAAAGAAGAAAATTTTTCGTGTCATATACACTTTAAGATGACGTTTGGCTCAAATTGTTTGACACACGAGATATGACATGAAATACAAAATCAAATGCTTTCAAAGAATATGTATGGGAAAAATAGGCTGGAAACCCGTGGGGGAACGACTCCGGGGTAAAAGTAACGGGTATGCTCAATGTAATCTAGTTTATTTAGGCTATAGTTGATGTACAATAGTACAAAACTCCAAATAAAATAATCTGTCTGTCTGCTCGTCGGAAATTCTTATACCCCTAAAATGTTAAGTATAACTGAAAATAAAGCAAATGAAAGTAAAGTGAATGCGTTCGGTGTGTATATAGCTGTTTTAATTAACGTTGTCGCTGAAAAAAGCCTAAAGGCTAAAGGCTTTCAACTATCTTTTGTTTACTAACAAGGTTCCCTGTAGGCTACCTAAGAAATTAAGGAATATGTTTCCAAGTTGAACTTGCAAGCATACAGTGAGTTTCTTATTGTAATGATGTCACGGTGAAAAAAAAAATCATTCTCAAAGCTTTAGGCTTTACCCATATTCCAGCGACAACGTTAATTGGATTAGCTATATATAGAAAGGATAAAGAGAGAAATAGCATTAAGCCCTTGGCGGGAATCGAACCCCACATCTTCGGTTTACTAGTCCGATGTGTTACAGTAAGCCTCACTTACTGCCCATGGCTTTCATATCCAAGCTACACCGAACAACTTAGCTTGAAATTATTATTTTCTTTAAAGTGAAGCACTACCCTAAAGATATTATATTCATGAACATCGACTTGTCTGCAAACTCCGCCATGAATAAGGGTCAAAATCCAACGATTTCTCCACGCTAACGAATCATCCGTTGTTTTTGCCTGAAAGAATCTTCTTCAGTGCTTGTTTGAACCTGACATTGGTGAAGGAATAAATCAAAGGATTTAGAGCCGAGTTCGTTAGTCCAACGAGCAAACAGTAGTTGTAGCCAATAATGTCATATTTTCCTGTTATATGGATGTACAATTGTGCAGGAAGCCAACAGATGATGTATGCTCCACACACAATAAAGAACGTTTGCGTGACTCTCGCTTCTTTTATCCTCTCCCTCCTGATGTCATGTGCGTGAACTTTCTTGACTAATGGCTGCCTTTCGGTAACTGTAGTTGAACTGAGTTCTTCGCGGATATTTTCTGATCGACGAACCAGAATCCAGATTCGTCCGTATACAGAAATCATGATTATGGGTAATATTGAGCCCATAACATCATAGTATATTATCACGTCGTAATATATTTTCTCGATATGGACATTAAAATGCTGTAGAACCATGCGTGGTAGTCGAAATGCTAACATCCCAGCGACCAGCCATATCACCACAATAGTGATTCCAAGCCGCTTTCGTGTTAGAATTTTCTTTGCCCGCAAGGGCATCTCCACAACAATCCATCTCTGAATACCAAGAGCTGCTAAAGTGAAAGAAGATGCTACTACTGCAAAAGTAAGAACTAACAATAAATAATCCACGTATTTGGGTGTCCAGACGAGTAAAAAGATGCTGTAAATTGGTTCGACTACAAACCCAAGCAGGAGATCAGCAATGGCAAGGTTCACGACAAACACCATGGATGCAGTCCTGAGGTTTTTATTGGGATCTTTCAGCACAACCAATATTGCTATTCCATTACCGATAACAGTGATTACTGATAATAAAAGCTGTAACGAAGCAAGTACTACCACGGCTCGACCATCAGGAAGCGGCTCGTCTCGATGATCCTTCAGTTCTAAAACAAACATTCTTGTACCAATTCAAGATGGTTCTCCTAGTGGCATATGAAGTCAAAATACTGACAATAATCTGCCAGAATCTCGGTTCAGCTTTTTATTTTTGATGTGATGAGATCAACGTTGAAATGTAGAATTCCAAGAAAAAGGATATTTAACAGGATCAGAATCTCGCTGGACTTGTTTGGGTGGCAAGGTCAACGAACTCGCCTAAACTATGTAAACTAATAACTTCTTTCTGAGAACGCTGGCGTTACATCTCAAAACATTCAGGATTTAGAGGGAAAACAGGCGCAATTTTTTTCGTGTAGTCGGTCTTAATTAAATAATTTTAAATTAAACGATACTTGTCATAATAGAGAGTTTTGAAACTATGGTTTCACCAAAAAGTTCCTACATTTCCGATTTGAAATATCAGATTTCAAAATGCATTAGTTAGAAAATGTTGAAAACGTTAAAATGTTGAAAATATTCAAAGAGCAACTCATTTTAGCCTAGATGCACAATAAGAAATAATAATCGATATACATTTAAATGTTCACGTAACCCCTTTTTTCGCAAACGAATGTAAGCAAATATTTTATAATAAAAAGTGAATGCATTTTGATGCCGGGCAGTCTGTATAAGCGGAAGTTAAAAATTTACTGAAACTCGTGCATAACTTGTGATAAGAGGCTGGAATTAATATTTGTAGAAGATTACAAAACAACAAAATCCTAAATGTAATCGAAATCATTGAAAAAAATGGAGTAATAAACAACTATTTTGCCTTAATTTAATCACATATAAATAAACATAGCGTTATGTTTGGGTTCAGTACATGTCACGAGACAGCGTGTTTATCGTTACCAGAGGTCTTCCTTAACAATTGATCATCACGAGTTCCCGTGCAACGAGGCGTAGAACGCTTTCGAATATTTCTGTCTGCTTCACTTCACCCCTCGCACAAGTCACAAGACATAAAAAAAAAAAAAAAAAAAAAAAAAAAAAGAGAGAGAGAGAGAGTTCGCTAATTTACATCAATGTCAAAGCTTAGTGTGGAATAAGGAAATAAATGACCTTCACAAGAAAGAACAAGTTAAGTAGCGGACGATTTCAAAGTATGTACGAAAATTAATACAGATTTCTAAGCATTCAAAATGTTTCAAGTTCCCCCAATTCTTCGTTTGTACTGACCTTTTACTAAGATTATCGCATCCATGTTATAGCATTTTACAAAATATTTCGAATCGGCTTTTTTGTCTCTACCAACTTTGTCGGTAATGGTTGCAAACTATCCATAGCACATGATGATGCTATGTAATGTTCAAGCTAGTCTCTTTTGCATCTGGTTTTACAGGTTTAAGTGTCATAAGCGTCGTCACGCGCTAAGCAGTCCCTCACAATAACAACAAAACATCGCTAATATTAATTCACCTCTCCCCACTTTTGCAATTTTGGAGTCCAAGTAGGCTTGGTGTATTCACCTTTCTGAAATTCAACGATGGACTGGAAACGAACTCGTGCTGCACAGAATTGTGGGGCTGAATCAAAGTGCTTCCATCTTGCATTCACCACTTTCACAGCCCCATAATGCTTTGCATTTTTTGGGGAGGCAGAACGAGATAAAATCGTTAATATTACCATGAAGATTATATAGAATTACAGAAAAACCAGCTAAAACACTTACAGGTTTATCAGAATTACCAAAAACCAGAAAGAAAGAAATTCGAACAGGTTTATGATTAAATGTCAAGACACATTTTCGTAAGTCCATACATTGTCTGTAACACCAAATCTTTTTATCCTCTTGAGCGTGTGGCATTAACTCTGATTAAACTGATACTCTATTTTTCAATGATAATAGCAAATATACCCATCATCTGTATGAAAAGTTTTGAATTTTTTAACAATTTTCTTTCCAGTTGCCCCAAAAACGCAAAGCACTATGGGGATGTGAAAGTGGTGAATTGGACTTCGGAATTGGGATTGACGAAATCGAGTTTGTGCCCAGTCTTTCTTTGAACTTGCCCACCATACCTTTTCACTTGTCACGTGATATTGAGACAGGTAGCCCAATTGAGCGGTTTGTCGTTAAAGGTTATTGTAATCTGCCAAGACGAAAAGTTGTTTAGCAGAGGAATAAGGCTTCATGGCTGAATCCACAACACTTTTGTAGTCTTGTAAAGGATGCTTGGTACACGGTGGAGGGTTGAATTTACCATCCATATGCAACTGGCAGATATCTTCAATCATGGAGATCCTTGCTTCACCTATACATCAAATTATTATACATTTTACTCGCTATCTCGATTCTGATTGGCCGAGAGCTTACAGCTAAGTCGCAATATCTGCAGAAAAATTTGCAGTTATGGGATTTATCATGTCCAGTCACAACCTTAAAAAAAATTTATGGTAAGTATTAAGTATATTTACTTTAAGCAGTGGGAAACGTACGGTAGTAGAGAGCTTAGAGCACCAGGCGTTTTTGTCAACACGGACGTCAGAATACCGAGGAAGAATGGATCGAGAACGCCGTTCTTGGCGCGAATTTTGTGGTTTAGTGCGCGCAGCACGGACGTGTGACGCCTGTTAGTACTGTTTGTTTACAATTTACAGAAGACATTTTTTCGCTATTTTGAAAAGTTATGAAGTTTAAAACAATATTCTTTGTGTAAAATTATACACAATAGAAAAATTCGGGATACTCTTTCACGTTTTACACTTTCAACACGGACGGGAAAGCTATAGTTTTAAGGTCAGTGACCTGACGTTACGGACGCCATGACGTCAGGAATCCTGTAATTTCACTTCCGTTTGCCGTCCGTGACTCAAAAACGCCTGGTGCTTCAGCTCTCTAGTGACTTACAGCACGTACACGGTACGGTATGCAGTAACAATGAAATGGCTTCTCATTGTTTTCATGTGAATCGTCCAATCACGACGAGTATAGCTACGGTACTGGTAGAATATGGCTAGAAATTTGCCGTAGAAAGAATGAAAGAAAGAAAGAAAGAAAGACTAAAAAGGCTAAACTTACTTTTGATGTTATGTTTATTCCAGTAACACTGAAATGGCTTCTCATTGTTTTCGTGTGAATCGTCCAATCACGACGCGTATAGCTACGGAACTGGTACAATATGGCTAGAAATTTGTCGTAGAAAGCAAGAAAGACTAAACAGGCTAAACTTACTTTTGATGTTATGTTTATTCCATCCCGTCATCCAGAAGCCCCGAACTCTGATGTCATTGAAAATAAGAGAGCCCTATGCATAACCACAGAGATGAATGAGCATATGTAAAAGGTCTAGCTTGGCTAAGGATACCGGAGAAAACACTGAATGATCAACTGAATGGCCCAACCGCGACTAATCAAGCCATCCACCTTTTGACACAGAAACTCACTGGCAGCTGAACGGCTGACGAATTCGTCACTCATGGCAGCAGAATTACGCAACAGATCACCTACCTGACTGTCCAAGAAACTGATTAATAACCTAACCAACTAACTGTGTATACACCAAATTGAAAAAACGTTGTCGGCTTCAAAAGGTAAAATCATCGAAGGTAAGACCGAGCGGGATCCGAGCGGGATTTTGAGTAAACAGTTAATAAAATGCCTTGAGCATTGATGTAACTCTGTCTTGAGTGTTGCTTCTCGGATTTATTAACTGTTTACCCAGAATTCCTTAGGGTCTTACCTTCTACGATTTAACCTTTTAAATACGACATTTTTCAATCTGGTGTATACATATATTATAGAGGGTTCTTATAGCGGTCTTATGAGGCAAAACAAAAGAAATTCATTCATTCATTTTGTTAGCCATATATTTTTATTGTAAATCTGCGCACTAACAAACCGGTACAGACGGTTATGTCAGCAAGTGATTTTTGTAAATAGTTTTCATAGGAGCGCAAGCGCACTAGTCCGTACGGTATTAAGGCAAAAGCACTGACTGACTGATGATCGACCGAAATCGCACATAAACCGACCGACCGACTTACCGACCAAGCGGCTGGCATAAATTAACCAACGTACAACGTACTCAAATGTACTGACTGATTAATATTGTACTAATTTAGTAAATAAAATAGAAAATGACATACCGTTGGAACAGCAAAAGGTTGTTTTGACATTCCGCCATATGTCACAAGTGTACCCTGGGGACTAAGGCACTTTAATATTAACAAAATCACAAAATAAAAATAAAATAAAAAAACAAACCTGAAAAACTGAAAACCTATACATATGACTTACTATCCTTACCGGCTTTGGTCAGTGCGTGTAGAGAAATATGTTGGGAGAGGTCTACGTTTTTAAAACTGAGGACAAAGTTTTTCTCTTGATACGAATCGACCAAAACCTGTAAACAACGTGTTTATTCTTTTAACTTCAGGCACAGTTAGCCGGAGTGAGCCATCCGTAACCCGGACCCGTATCGTCTCATCCAGGCCTTAGAATTAACCACTGAAGCGTGCGCGATTCACGCCTAATTTCCGGACCGGATATCAATATAAATTATTACCATTACCTTAATCGTCTGCTCAACTCCGTGGCACTTTTCCCGCCAACACAGTTAAAACCAAGTTTAGGTCGCGGTAGCTCCTACAGATGAAAGAGAGTCATTTAGGTAACAGTGACATTAATTTTTAACTACCGGTACTATCGATTTTGGTACTGGTGTTTCTGGAAGAGAAGAAGAGGAACTTTAGTCTACTTGTTTATTAGAGATAGAAACAGACCCCTTACAGTAGTGCAATTGTCAAGTGAAAAACCTTTATAAAAGGTATGAAAAGAAAATGTTTCAGATACAGATAACAAAACTTTTAATCTAATGTAAAACTTTTACAACTGACCGTCGCTCATATCATATGTTCAACGTTTTACCATTGTTTTGTCCTATTTTTAGGGACGAGTGAAACAATAACGTCAAACTTGTTAATCATGAACATTTATAACCTTCATCAGCTGTGTCATTTCTGGAGTTCTACAAAACTCTTCAGTTACAACGTGTGTTGCGCCAAGGTCCGTCAACTCTTTCCGAAGGTCTTCCAAGTTCGGTCTGCAAAATAAATTACGGTCCCTCAAACTAATTATGCAACCCCTAAACCTAGCTACTCCATGCATTCAGTCCAGGAGAACCTTTTGTGGAAGGCTCCACAAGAGAGAGCGACTAATTTCATCATTTCTTGCCTCCTTGCCCCCACCTTTTCTCCCATTCAAATTTCGTTTATAGTTTTTCTTACACGTCATCGTGTCCATGTTGCTATCATGATATTCTCTTAGCAGTAATTGAAAACCAAGAATTAGAGGAATGACCCATTTAACAGTTAATTTTTTTCCTCAATTTGAAAAGTGAGAAAATTAAAAGGGAAAGGTGAAAAAATGAGATGGTATTAATGGCTTTACCTGTCTCTGACGACATTAATAGACTTTATTCCCCATGCTGCTGCTAGCTGGATGACTGCTCGTCCCACACCACTGTTCGCACCGTTCTGGATAACAGTACTTCCTAAAGCGAAAAGAAGTAAGGCAGAGAACTAATAGTAAAGTTATAGTGAAAATCATTGTATCACAGCCTATATTACTGTAACTTCGGGTGGATTTTTGTGCTTTTCTGTTCCATCAATCATTTTTCGGGGCTGGAGTAATGCGATACTGAACTGAATAGATAGTGCTTGACAGGACCATAGCTGTATAGAGTTTATAAGACATGTTTTGAGCCAATCATGTTGTCATGTGAGATCACAGGTTATCTGATAAAATGCTTTGATATGTGACATCACAGCAGTTAAGATATTCTTACCGTTACTTTTACAACGTACCAAAACTGGCTTAACAGTTAATTAACTGGCATTACATGTATATATGACAGGATCATTTCAAAAGCCACTTCTGATTGGATAACTTACATATACCAATCAAAGTTAGTGTTAAATCATCCAATTACTCACCTGGTTTTAAGTCCTCAAAATCTTTTAACATTCTATAAGCAGTGCAAGGATTAACAGCTAATGTTGCTGTAAATTCCATTGTCACTTTGTCAGGGATTTGAATTACATCAGTTTCTGTCAGAACGAGGTACCTTGACCAGGATCCTGGAACCCAAACAAAAAAAGGAACATTTATCATACTTCTGCAGACTCATTTTAAAAGTCTTGGAATAATTTACCACACACTAACCACCTATTTATAAATATGTGTCTATATATTACAAACAGCATGTAATTAACAATTATTCCATGAAATTGAGTCGTACATGAGCTCATAGCAGATGAGGCATGCAGCGCTGCATTGGCTATTAGCCATGTATGACGAGATTGAGTGGAATAATTATTTTATTATATCCACATCCACTGGATTGTGAGAAATATAGAATTTTAATTATTTTCAAGTTTAAAAAATGAAATAACATTTGGTGAAACAATCTGCCATTTTGTTTACTTCTCTACTCACAGGATATGAGCTGATATCCTAGTAGTAGAGAAACCAATCAGAGCACATGCTTGCTTGTATCCAGTGAATGTGGATATAATAATTATACATATTCCAACAACACCTAACCTCCATTGCATCTAACTGTGAAAATTCATGACAGAAACCTGTTCTGTTGAGCCCTTAAACTTCAAAGTTTTTTTTACTGAAACTTGAAAGTTTACACCATCAAACTCCAAAGTTTCTTCTGCCTTTTTTCCATGTTCCATGATTTTTCCAAAAAGTTTCTGCCAATATACATGAAAAAAACTCACATGGTCTGGCACTCTCAGAAGATATGCGGAAAGTCTAGAAACTAGTTAAATTGCATTTATTTAGAGAATCATACTTAAGGAGGCTTGAAAGGGTTTTAGGCTTGGCATATACGCTAACAAAAATGACCCTGAAAAACTTTATATGGCTAAT
>WUAP02147445.1:0-11319 GCA_015163945.2 Stichodactyla helianthus | reverse complement strand
TCACAATTAGAACCAGTAATTAAGCAAACACCAAAGACAATCATGTGACTAATATTATGGTTACTGGAGTTAAAGTGACGGGAAACCGGCTTAGTGTTGTCATTCGCATTTCCGGCATTAGTTTATTTTCTTCTTTATAGCCGTTGAATCTTTTTGAATCTCCAAATTTACATAGTCTACCGGATGTTCAGTAAACCAAATAACTACTGGAAACAAATATTTACAAAAACATTGAAAACATAGCTACCTGTGAGTGGTATTAAAATCGCATCTAAAGTTTTGATATAATTATACACTTGAGAACGTTTAAAGTAGACAAGGAGACTTAGTAATGATTTTCTTGGACATACAAAAGCTAGACCACCTACAATGACGTATATCCATCCAAAATATCTACAGGAAAAGTTCTTGGTGAATGGGGTAGTTTTTACCTGTGTTACTGAGCTCTTGCTGCTGCCGACATTTTACCAACACGACTATAAATGAGGCCCCGTCCACACTAATGCGTTTTCGTTTGAAAATGCATACTTTTCGATGCGTTTTGGCCTTCCGTCCACACTACAACACAATGAAAACGATGCGTTTTCAATTCGAAAACGCTCTTCAAAAGGGAGACATTTGAAAACAGAGGCCTATCGTTTTAGTGTGGACGGTCGAAAACGGAGCGTTTTGAAAACGATGACGTGATTCAAAGCATGCCGTTGGCGGATAATGACAGAAATGTCTGTATTTGGCATGCGTAGACAATGATATTGCGTTAATTCCCATAGTATCTGCGTTTTTATCGTTTTAGTGTGGACGGGCGAAAACGCTGCGAAGTCTCGATGCGTTTTCGGTGAGACCAAAACGGAGCCTTTCGAAAACGCATTAGTGTGGACGGGATCTGAGTCAACCATACCCTGTCCACTAGAGCAGCTTTCCTTCATTTATCTAGTGTGTCACAGTCTCTCTTAGTATTTTATCAACAACACACACACACTTCTTACATCGATCTGCGCTTCGATTTCACTTGAGTCAGTAATTACCAAGCTGGTTTCAGTTATAGGTTGGCCTGTGCGCCTGCCTTATCTCAATGAATAAAACGCTATTTAAAACTCCTTTGTCGTTCTTTTTTATCCGGGCACACTAACAAAGAAACCTTGCAGTGAAGTGGGCTTTATGGGTAGCAATATATGGTCTTATCAAATGCAAATAGACGGTCGTGATTTATGGTAGGCCTGTGCTAATGACATAGACGATAGCAGGTTTGATTTTTAGGGGTCACTTGACGAAAACGTTTAACAAAAGCTTCGATGGCTCATTCAAGGTAAATGTTTCTTGGGTTGTTCGAACTCGGCTAGTACAAACAAAAATGTGTTTTGAATACCACTGATACACTTGGCAATGCTTTTACCATAGCGGAAATAGAAATGGCGTAAAGATTCCTATTGACAAAATACCACAAGATTCCACCACAGGTAGCCCGAGCTTTTTACGAAGCTTGTAATATGGGGCCAGAAAATTTACTAAAAATCGAAAATGCTATATATCATATCTGAATCGCTTTGATTGTTCTTTGTCTTTTACTTCATCGTTGAGGAAAGTTTGAAGCCGTTCTGCTATGAGTTGAGCGAGTTATGCCCTTTTGAATTCTGCTGCTATTTGTTATACCTTTTACGCAAAACAAAGACAGACAGTAAGGTAGTATGATGGCATAAATTTGTCAGTAAATGTTTTCGAAAATGAGGGGGAATCACTAACGTTCCCAGGGGCCCCAGGGGGGGAAAAAAAAAGAAAGTTTTTTTTTAAGGGTGTGACAAAAAAATTCCCCCCCCCCCCCCCCCCCCCCCCCCCCAAGTAAATAACGCAGCAAATTGACGCAATCCTTCCACCCACATCAGTATTCGTGCTGCACTAATAGTGGTTAATCTAGAATAATAAAAAAGGGATTGCCTTCGATAGTTTATTTTTTGATGACTGCATGTTGTCGGTAAAATAACAAGAAAACCACCTGCAGTATAAACCTTGAAGCTAGACTAAATTTCCGGCTTATTTTTATGATGTAAACAAAAGGTTTCAAAAAGTGGGCTAAGAAAAGAAGATCTTTCTGATTGTTCTAAATGGGGGAAAGGGATTAAGAACTAGATCTGGTACAAGTCGACCAGTCTATCAGGCAAAAACTGATCTTTGTTGACAGAGATAGTCAGAAACCTGGTCTGGAACGTCATAAAGTTAAATCAATGGTTATGAAGTCCTTACACCAGGGAGATCGTGGTAAACTAGATGAAATTTTAGTCTCTATTATACAAGAATCTCGGTGGGGTTGATAGTCGCGATAGTAAATGGGTTTTTGTTGGAACTACAACCTACAATTCTAGTTCTTCTTGTCCAGCCAATCAATGTCGAGGGCCTTGTGCGTAAAACCGCATCTACACGAGCAAGTTTTCCTTGACAAGTATCCTTCCAACGCTCGTGTAGTCGATCAGCAAATTGACAATTTTTTCAAAGACAAGGTTTTCTTGCTCGTGTAGATGATAAACAAGCTTTTGTCGACAAGTTTAGGTTGTAATAACCGCAAAGCTTTTCGATAATTGAAATAACAATAGCAAATTTCAGCCTTGGCAATTATTCCTTGTCAAGGAAAAGCTAATGCCAGTTTTTCCTTGTCAACAAAACTTGTTCACTTTACTACATTTACACGAACAATTTATTTCCTTGTCAAGGAAAACTTGTGGTTATTGTGCCACACGGTCGCGGCCGAAAACCACATGCGAATCACAATTCTTGTAACAGCGCATGCAGTATCTAGCAACGGAGCATGTGAGCGTGTGAGCATCTCGCGTGTGAGCATCTCCCTATGTAACACGCGCAATATAAATATTAAGATATGAAATATGATATAAGCCTAGCAAAAATATAAAAATATTCGACAAATGCATGCAAGAATCGAACAAAACGTTCATTAAATCAAACAATCAACCAAAACTGTAAACAGCTGAAAACGAAAGCTCATAGGCTAAGAATATATTATTATATTGTTTTCCGGTTTAGAAAATATGAAAATTAAAGCACATTGCGACTGAAACACATGTGAATGGGAGTGAATGGGGGGGGGGGGGGGAAAGAGGAAAAAGAGAAAAAGAAATAGAGCGACATCTAGTATTATTGTTATGAGAGAGAAAATTATTCTATTTTTAATGTTTTTCTAAAGAAGTAACTAGAGTTATTTAGCCAGCTTATCACTTATCTTCTCAAACAGAATTGACTTTATCTGTTCTCTTTTACGTTAGTTACATAAACATTAAGATCTCATTTCCGTAATTTTCCACAATCTCAAAGTTAGAATTCATACTCTAAAGACCATAAGCTCCACCCCTAGTATGCCAAAACCCCTTTGATACACCCTATAGTTACTTCGTCTCTTTATTTAGTCAACCTTGGTTTATTCTTTAAAATCGTATGATAAGAAGATATAACCTTATGTTTGCAATATTTTCATATATAAGTCTCAGTTCTATCTATACTTAATCACTATGATTTTCCCTCGTATACTCGTTATTAGAATATCGAACTTAGGAATTTACTTATTCCTTTAGCCAATCATAGCTTTACGGTTTTATCAGAGATATCTTAGATTGACACCTGTCTTAGAATCATTATAAATATAGCTTACATGTAATAACCAATAGCACTATTAGACGTTAGAGTCCAATAAAGATCCTGACCCAACTCTGCCGAGAGCGATAAATCCCATAACATGATAATGGTATAATTAATATGATTAATTATAGTTGTTGCTTTCTATTCAACGTAATGATAACGATGACCCTCGTTATGATAAAATTGAATTTACAGAATTCCTATTTCATTTGGTAAGGATGGCATACGTGTGATCACTTCCGAACAGACATTTTGTAGGAAATGTAGCAACCGTACGTTGTTTCATTTCTGCTTCCTGCTTGAGTTATCACTCTAGGGGGAGGCATGAGTACAAAACAGTATGAAAGAAAACGCTTGCTAATTTTTTTTGACACCCTCTATTATGACTCATTTATTTCTGGATTTGAAAGTAAAATGAATGCGTTCGGTGTATATATATATATATAGAAAGGATAAAGAGAAAAATATCATTAAGCCCTTGGCGGTAATCGAACCCCACGTCTTCGGTTTGCTAGTCCGATGTGTTAACCACTACACCACAAGGACCAACCACGCTGCAAACGCAGCCGGACAATGTGATGTATGTGGCAACCGTAGGGGATCCCAGGGCGTTATTTTTCTCTATGGGTTCGATTCCCGCCAAGGGCTTAATGTTATTTTTCTCTTTATCCTTTCTATATATACACACCGAACGCATTCACTTTACTTTCATTTCTAATATATATATGCGTACCCAAATTTCACGGTGTTCAGCTTACCCACAGAGAAAAATAACGCCCTGGGATCCCCTACGGTTGCCACATACATTACATTGTCCGGCTGCGTCTCCAGCATGGTTGGTCCTTGTGGTGTAGTGGTTAACACATCGAACTAGCAAACCGAAGATGTGGGGTTCGATTCCCGCCAGGGGCTAATGTTATTTTTCTCTCTATCCTTTCTATTTCTGGATTTGTAATGTTTGCACAGCCTTGTGATGAATTGTGAATTCGAAAATGTACTAAAAACTGTCTTCTGAGTGATGGGTCAGGGTTATCCGAAAAACAATAGCAAAAGCATGAACACGTTTTTTTCTTTTCGTATTTTAACGACTGCTTCCTTATATTTTTTAATCTAATAATAGCCGATGCAGACGTTTCTTCGACTTCGCTAGCTTTTATTTATATTTTAATCATTTTAACTATGGTTTTAAGAAACAAATGATCAAGTTCACAAATGAAATTATACATCTGAAACAAGCTAAAAACAAGAGCTGTGTATCCGTTACAATTTGAAAAGATTCAAAACGAAAGGTAATTTGTAAGTACGCTAAAAATCTTTACGTTTTAGGCACGCTTTGTTCGGTTGCTTTTTGCTATACAAAGATAAGAGTTCAAACAATAACCCAAGCCATTTACTGATTATCATTCAATTAGATCCCAATTCTTGTTCTTTTTACTCGATAAGAAAACTAAAATATTTCTTTTTTATTTGAGGAATTAATTCTGTTAGTTTTTGTGAGATTTGTAGTCTTTCGTTTGCAAGTTAAATTCACTGGCTTACGATTTCGCGCCAAAACCAAGCGACGAGATCAAAGCATTAACCACATGAATTCACTTTACGATCTATACATATATTGTTCGGTTTCTGTGTTTCAATGGTTATAAAACCAAATACACGTTAGACAGTTGTGTACTTACCAAGAATCAGTCGAATAATGGAAAATACAGAGATCATTCAGTGAGTAAATTTTCTTCTCTATTGCTCTCAGTTACGAGGCACACTCGTCGCTCCGAAGCTGTTATCTATCTTGTTTGCAGCGTTTATTAGCGTCCTCTCAAGTCATTTACATTCACGCCTCAAATTTGACTGGTTATTATAATTAGTCTTCTCAAATTACGGAGATGAGAGATTCCCCACCACGAGTGTATGAACGTCCTTCAAATCCAAAGATAAAGTTTTATGCCACAGTTTGTTTGTGTAGATGTGATAGCGGCTCCACTTCGAGATCTTTTGTTCAGTTCAGGATATATTAAGAATTATCCACTTCAAAATGCCTCTCGCTCAAAATTGTCATTTTGTCAACTTAGAAGTAACTTTCTTCGTTGATAATCTGATCGCCAAGTTCATTTTCTTGTGAGAACTACAAGAACCTTTGCGCCTTCTTGAGACACCACAATGGATTCACGTTTGTGGTACTATACTTCTGATTCGAAAGTAAACATGTGCTAGCTGGCTAAGCTAGGGACTCAGTTTTAATTACCTTTGTTTAGAATAGCAGGTTATTTATGCAACAGGTGGGCGAACTTTCCACTCAATCATAAACAGATTCGTGTCTGAGATCACGATGCGTTTTCAAATGGTTTCTGACACGTCAATCAAGCAGCTGAACCGGAAGAACATCTACATTCGAGTATCCACAGGGAACCCAAGCTTGGACTTTGTGAATGTCTTTTTTTAAAAAAAGAAATATAAAAGCAACAATACTGTAAAATTTTTGTATAGCATTACATACCCTCTAGAGTGTTCTTAATCACTTTTTAAAAAATTCCCCCTCCTTGCAATAAAAGTTTCAAAATTTACCGAGTTATGTCCCAGAGCTGTACTAAAACAGAATAAAGCTATGATAATAAAAAATTATCTTGAAACTGTAGAATTGCTAATTCCATTTTAACTGGGAAATCTTAAAGCAATAACGTCAAATTCACCTCGGGCAGCTCAAGTCAAAAACGCTTTTTCTACTAAACTGGACATAAGCGGTACCACGATATAGCTCGAATGATGACGAAATGTGCACGAACGTTTTTGATTACTCTCAAATTGTAAACAACACGTGTGACTCTATCGGACTTTCGTTTTAAACGTTACCAGGAGGAGGGGGGGGGGGGGGAATGGGGATGCTTCAATTAAATACCACTCTAGAGGCCTTCTTGGTGTATTACATCCTTTAGTTGTGATATATGTACACTTCTTTTTCCTTTTCATTTTCTTGTACCATATCTTTTTTACTATACAATTTATTATTTATTTTACTTATTTATTTATTTGTTTGTTTATTTATTTATTGTAATATGGCAGAATTAGCAATAAACAATAAAGCAAGTAATACGAAATAATTAGTGGGGTGGTGGGGGAGGAGAGGGGAGGGTTGGAAGCCATGCAAAAGGAATTTTCGTTTAGCTGACTGGCAGACAACCAAAAAGAAACATGAAGAAAAGAGAAGAATTCAAAGCTGGCGCGGTTTCGGCATTAAAGTAGTCAGCATCGGTGTGAGTAGAAAACAAGAGAGTAAAAGAAAAAAAAACGGGTTTACAAGGATTAAACTGATTTCTCTATTCTTTTGACCAGGCATCAAATATTTACCATTACTAGCAGTTTTCCGCCATAACACGAGATAATACTGACGAATAACGCAATTTCTCTTAGGTGAAACCGTTTACTAACTTTCCCTGATTGAATAGCCTTTGACGCTGACACCTTGTTCCTGTTTCAATTTCATTCTCCTAGACACTCACTCGGCCTACATTAGCCCAAGCAAAGAAAGGCACGTGCAATGAAGAATAAAACTCATTTATGAAATAAAAAAATATAATTGACAAACAATGAATTTGAAGAAAGTTTCAGTTTCAAAGGATGGAAATGTCGAACATTGTTGACTTAAATAATATGCATAAATCTGGCAAAAAAGTACTAGTTTAGACGCTTGTCAGCAATCATGGAAAGAAAGAACCGAACTGTATAGAGAAACTTTAAGACATGCCTTCGCACCATGTCTAATGTAGCACTTATATGGTCACTGTTCAGTATTACTAAGCGAACAATATCAGCACGATAAATATATAATCTCAGTAATAAAAGCACGTAAGATTTCAAACTTAGTTCTGTCTAATGTTATAATTACTAATGATTAATTTTCCAAGTACTTATTGTAAAGCTCTTTTTCATGAAAGTGCTACAAGATGTTTCGTGATTTGAGACGTGATCCTTGAAGACCTTGAAGCAAGAAAACGTAACTAATATTATAAATCTTTCACACAGACATCAACTAATTTCCTTCCAAATAATTGGCATCAAAGTATCTCTCTCTCCATAGAAAATTGATAGGTTCACGCAAAGAACTGGAGTCCGCTTCAATTAAAAAATTTTCAGCTTCAACCATAGTTAGTAGTTACCATGTTTCAGCATAGTCCGCATCACCGACTGATCACGCTATTTTGTTAGCATAGTATTTTTTAGAATATCTACTAAATCCTGAATTAGTGAGTTAAGCCGCATCTAAATAACGAGCAAGTTTTCCTTGACAAGGAAAAGCTGGCATGGTAGCTTTTCCTTGACAAGGAAAATTTGTCTAGGATGAAATTTGCTCGTGTAGACGGACAACAAGGAAATGTGGCAAGGAATATTAATGAGATTAGTTTTCAGCCTGTTACTTCACTGATCGAAATTTCGAAAACTTGTCAAGGAAAACTTGTTCATCATCCGTAGACACGAGCAAGAAAACCTTGTCAATAGAAAATTGTCAAACTTGCTGATCGTCTACACGAGCAATGAAAATTGTCAAGGATACTTGTCAAGGAACTTGCTCGTGTAGATGCAGCTTTATGAATCTTTGTCAAAATAATTTTGGTTACCTGGCGCACGCCTCCCTAGTTTTGACGGTAACCAATAACGTGCTAAAGACAGCACGTGAAATGTTACGAAAAGTTTAATATTGTTGCTGTCACCAGATTCATAAGCTAACTAACGTGAGCCTAAAGTAGACAATGGCTTTACAACCATAACATGGCTTTACTTTCTTAAAGAATGAATATAAACAAAGATGAGAAGAAAAACAAGTATTTCGTAAGCATTTTAATATTAAGATACGCGTTGCTCACATTATCAAGGAACTGTTAATACTCATTATTGGACAAACAACACATTTACATATTCACAAAATGCGCAGACATAAATTAATTTCTTCACTCTAAAGATTATTTTTATTAGTCATCTCATTATTTGGACTCCGTCGTTGCTTCTGATTGGTCGAGCAAATAATGCCTTTGCGCATGGCTGGGACTAACAATGTAAAGAATGTTATAATAGTTTACAAGCTATACGAACGATTGAATAGCTGAACGCGAAAATAACCGAACATGGCTAAGGTTACACCAGAAACTGCCAGAGCGGCTGCGCTCGTAGGATTTTTGATTTTATTGTGTGGGATTGCAGTTTCAACTTGTGGGTTCGTCTGGATCGCTTATGGTGGATATCTTGGACATGGATTGTGGTCAGGAATACCGGTAGGTTTGTCATCGATAACACACCTAATTCGTCGTAGTATTCCATACTTTTTTGCTTCGAGCATAACTCGTGGAACTCTCTAACTTCACTGCTACTTTTATAATCGTTCCTGATATCGTATATTCAGATGTAAAAACCATTATGTTTTCGTTTTTAAGAAGAGATTTTGCTCCATAAATTCTACGCTCGGACCCGTCTCGGTTGAATACTCTATAGATAATGCTTAAAATATTTACCAAATTTGTTGTTATATTTGAGGTTGTATCATAATCATTTTCACGAAGTAGTGAAGCATTTTTAGACAAATCTTTAATACTCATAGTTACTTATCGGCGAAAAGAGAATCGAAGTTTCGTATTAATGGAAGGCCGACGATCATTCACCACATAATCGTCCACAAACTACTTTCCAAATAAACGTATAAGCTTAATGTCGTTAGCGACAAATAAGATAGCAGGGGAAAAAGTTGAAAATAACATTAACTCAATAAATACATTCTTTTCTGAAAATTTTCTAAATGAAAAAAAAAATGGAGCGTTGGGAAACATTTTTAATGAATTCACAGTTGATGGTGCTTCGCCTAACTGAAGACTACTTTGATGGTGTACTCAGAAGTATAGCTTTCTTTAGAAGCATATTGTTTTGCTAATAAAACATAACATACTTTGGAATACATAACTATTGAGATTTTTCGAAAAAAAAGGTAACGAAATGGCGTTGAGTGTCTTAAAAACACTAAGCCTTAGTGAGCTTTGCTATCATTGGCGACAAAAAGCGATAGTATGTATACAGTATAAATTTATTCATTCTTACAAAATTCAGGAATAGATTAGCTTTGAGAATCAAGTTGGAACTTAAGATTTTGTGGCCGTTTCTCCGCCATTTTTGATGGATATTTTCAATGTTAGTAATATCCGGCTCTTCTTCTTCCTTGGATTAGGATTTTGATAAACAACTCATGAGGGGTGAATTCTCAAATCAAAAGAAAAAGAAGACCCAGTGCATTTGTAGTTACCTCTACTTCAGATTATTTCAAAAACACTTCGACGAAGACTTATTTCTTGATTTGATGGGTTTTTTTTTATTGAATTAATAACCTTGTTTCCAATAAATGTTTCGATTGATTATTCTGTGAATTCGTAGCAGTGAAGCAGCCTCAATATTACGACCAGCACGTTTTGAATTTTGCTTATTTAAATATACTAATATTTGTCTGTAACCACAAACAGGGGAATGGCTCCTTTATACAATGTCGTAATTAAACTTGAGAATGTGCAATAGTCATATTTCTCTCTTTTTTAGTGTACGTTTTGAGGGTCAGATGGATTGTAGAACCAAAGCATCACGCTAAACGTATATACTAAAATACGCAAGAGAGTGGCTTATGACCTAGTAGTAACTGTTGGTGCATCAAATAGACGTAGGAACAAAGGGATTTAATACAATTTAATCCCAAGATCCGTTAGACTCTCAACAAAGCGATGCGAAATTTAAACCTCCCATATATGTAACACAAAAGACGCGCAAACGTTAATTTGCTGCATGCTTCGTTGGACCTTTTTTATTTTCTTCTTTGATATGCATTTGTCTTCTAACTAAGCTCCCGATTCCCTCCCAAAGGTGATTATAATTTTTAAGGCTAAGAATATGAGTCTATGTTCAAGAAAATAACGAACTGCAAAGAGTCCAAAAGAGCTACGTGTTTTGTTGCATGATAACAACGGCTCACTCTATGGCGCATATAACATTAGTGTAGCGTGGCTGCTTTTAAAGAAAAGATCCTACTTCTTTGCCTTTCACAATTAATATGGTTAAGGGTACTCGTCCGTAGTCTTAATCCATATGTGTATCGACGCCGGCAAAGAAAGTTCTGTACTTATCTGTTACTTAAGGCACACGAATGTTTCTTAGTTTCTGTCGAATTCGTCATATTATGTTTATGAAAAAAGGCTAAAATTTTCAAAAGAAATTGTTTGAACGTTCCGATTTGATGGCATCAAATTATGAAGCTGCAATAATCCGAGGGTGATGGAGGAAATATCGAAAGTACATATGATGAGCTGAAATATTTAAACAAAATTCCAACTTTAAGGAAGTACAGATCTCTTGACCTCCTCCTCCTTTTTTTTTTTTATTATACATAAAAATTATATATAAAAATTTAATTAAAGTCTGTCTGAGTGTGTAAGCACGAAACTCGGAGTAACAGAGAACATGTCTCGTTTTTAATCTAGTCCATACTATATTTAACGCTCTGCACTGCTGTGCATCGAGCACTGTTATGTCAGGATAGACAACACATGCACACTTTGATATATATATATATATATATAAATAGGAAATGTAGTTCGAGGCTTTAGAGTTTGTTCATTGTTTTTAATGCGACAAGCTTGTTTCGTATGATCACAAATTGATCACACT
>WUAP02147434.1:0-11319 GCA_015163945.2 Stichodactyla helianthus | reverse complement strand
ACTCGATGGGTTACCATTTTTTCTTAAGTATGGTGCTCCGCTCGCGCGGGCCTTCGGCCCGCGCGGGAGCTCCGCTAATACCAAATCAGCTCTGAATATTAAAAGAACATGGTAAAATTAGCTTTGAAAATTTGAGCTTAACTAATGAAATTGATTTTATGATGCGGTTTTAAAACTCTAAATTATACAGAGAATATATGGGCCACACAAAAACTTGAATGCTGATGATATCTCTGATATTGAAAACGGTTTTTTAAACTTTAAAAAGTTGACAAAATTGAAAACTTTTTTAAAAGAAGTTTATTGATATAGGAAATATACGAAATTTTTAGCTCTTTCCATGCAATATCAAACGAGATATCAGTTTTCAAATGTTCGAGTGCCAAAAGCGCTAATGAGCCAATACATTCTCTCTAAAATTTAGAGTTTTTAAAAGCGCATCACGCAAAATTGATGTGCGAAGCTCAAATTTTCAAGGAAAGCTAATTTTACCATGTTCTGTCAATATTCAGTGTTGATTTGGTGTTAGTTTGGTTAAAAAGTGAAATGCCTATGCTAATGAGCAAAATGGAAACATTGACGTCAGCAAAGATCCACCTATACTCAAGCCATGAAAAATCAACTCGATGAGTTACTATTTTTTCTTAACTATGGGGCTCCGCTCGCGCGGGCCTTAAATAAATGTGCACAAAATTGAAACATTAATTGAAATATTCGATCACGCAAATCGAGATTTCAGTCTCTTATTTTCTAACTCAATAACACACTTACACATGCAGTAGTTGGTCTTTATTCTTTCTTTGTTATTGTTTTAGCAGAAAAATATCGGTTTGAAATAAAATATAATTCATCAATCAATATATATAAAAATACTCACCTCTTTGCAAGCTGCGCTTTGTTTTTCAAACCTCTGAGTGAATCACCTTTACATTTGAACCAGAATCGTAGTTCATCAACTTTGAGAGAAGATGGGCTTCTACCGGCAAGAGATGACCCGGTAACATTACTTTCAAGAAGACGAATACTCGTAGTATTAGCTGAATTATTACTAAGACTAACATCCATAATATAGAACTGGAAGGGAAAACCAACAAAGCAGCCCGATGGACCTGACTTCATGTTAATTTGTCCCCTGTCTCTCTCTGTTTTTCATAGCGTGTGGCTTGAAAGCTCCCAAGAAAAAAAGGAAATTTTCAGACAAGCAAAAGGAATATTTCAATGAGCAATTCCATATTGGAGAAGAACGAGGGAAAAAGGCTAATTCAAAAGAAGTGTTACAGGACATGCGAAGAGCGAGAGATGAATGCGGAGCACGTCTTTTCCTTGGAACTCCAGAACAGATTTCAATTCATTTTCTCGGCTAACAACAAAATGACGCAAGGCTTTTTGAATCAAAAAGATGCTGATCAAAGCAATGGAGATAGATGTTAGGTCGCGGTAATTGAAATGCAATGATATGGATATGTGAACCGCGTGGCACTATGAAATACCGCGAGCTAACATCTATTTCACCCCGACCTGCTCCCAGTCTGACCTGCAGCCCAGCTGGTAGAGCGTCGCTAGTACAAATCCGAAGGTCGTGGGTTCGAATCCCAGCGAGGTCGGAAATTAATTTTTCCGAATTTATTTCCAAGGGTCTTTCGCCCTGAATAACCTCCTTTCTAAGCACTATAACTTTCCATTATTTCTAGTCCATTTGTCTACTGAGAATTTATCTTCGGATATGCCACTCACTGCTGGTCATGGAAAAAATTCTAAATTCTGTAAAATGGCGATATTCTTTTAAAAATCGCACTCAATTAACTAAACAAGGACCAAACTACATATCTTTATGTAGAAAACGGCGGAGAAACGTTTTTATTCGCCGGCAAAACCTTACAGAAATTCAAGCCTTTTAAATCAAGAAAATCCACCAATGTTTTTTCCAATGTTTTTTTTTCTTTTTTTTTTTTTTTTAATGGTTATAAAAATGAATATTTTAGCAAATGAATATCATTTTCTAAAGAGTGCCAAAGTGTTCTTCAAAAATAAAAAATATGAGCAAATTCGATCTTTGAGCCATGTCAAGGTCATATCTGGTTTTTACTGACATTTACTCTTAATTCATTTTAACTTTGGGAAAAGATGTTTTGAAAACATCGCTGCAATATTAGACAAGAAATGTAGTCCTGGCTTAAAAATTCCTTGGACCTATTCTACGATTAAAGAACGGTGCTATCTTTGGAGAGAGTAAGAAAAGTTACAAGCAAAATCGATAAGGCTCGATAAGCAATCAAAATCGACCAATCGAGATAAAGAGAATCGGTGATTATCTATTGATAGTGAGCGATTCTTGATTTGTATGCATTTATTTTCCGATAAATTCTTTGATAACCATTAAAGTATTATACCTCTAGGCACCATAAATGGTGCACTAATCTCTCTAATAGTCTGACCACCATTCTGATTATGCGCCCGCGATGAAAACCACTTACTCAGATTTCTCGCTGATGATTCAAGTTCACTTAAAAAAAAAAAACAACTGAGCAAAACCCAAATCCAATAAGGCGAGCTTCACAACACTTCACTGTTCACATATAGACACAAAGATGTAATAACAAAGCATCAAAAACGAGATCATTTTGTCTTCCGCCTCGGCAGTAAAAGGATACAGAAAGTATTGACGAGTCAATTCTTAGTTTTTACCTCAATGAGTTTCTTTCTTTCTTGGTCTATTAAGGACTCCAGTCTTGCCTCCTGGCTCAGATCCAGCTTTAGGTTTTTGGCCTCCTCATACGCGATCCTCAGCCAGTCAAGGTAGCGATCGTGAAAATCAAGTAGCCGATCAAGAGGACACCCACCATCCAAAGCATTTGTTTCTACGAGTAAAATTATGCTAAAAATCTGAGCAAATGGTCTGAATGGCGGACTGACAAAAGGAGGTGTTTGTTGTTGTTGTTGTTGTTGTTGTTCTAAAAAACCGAGGCGTGAATGTCGAATTTCGTATTAAGCACTTTTCATGCACCAATCTACTTGTCAAACACAAAGCATTGAATCGACGCTGCAAGGTTACGAAAACCGAAAAGGGCTACCTATTTTTGACTTCTACTTCTACGTCGAAATTTCCGACTTTAAATTTTCCCACTTCAAAATTTCCGACTTTAAGATTTTTGACTCCAATTGGCAGAGAGCATAATGTTATATTTACGCCTTTTACTCCTTGTCAATCGACCTTTTCGGCCATGACATAATGTTTCCCCATGTCAGACCACGTGTCATCCTCTTGGGGATAAGTTTGTTTGTTTGAGGTACGTCCATATTCATGTATCTTCTCAAGTGTTACCATTAAACAAAGGTATAAAACCCAGGGGAATGACACAGGGTCTGAAATTGGAAACATTACAGCTAAGCCAAAGAGGTCTGTTGCCGGTATGCCAAAAAAACATGAGCCAGAGCTTTTCTCTAACTCACGAACAATATGATCTGCAGCAGAATCATTTCCATCTAGCTCTCTTGAGAAGTAATCGCTTAAGAACTCTTTTTGATTGTTTGAAATGAGATGATAATCCAAGAATACACAATAAACAGAAATCCAGCGATCTCAGCATTGGTATAATCTCGTTGAAAGTAATTATTGATCAAGTCGTCTCTTCCAATGCCTGCTGGCCTCTGATTGGTTCCTGAAGCTGGAATGCTTTGTTTTCATTCGTCCACGTTGTTACTGGTTATCACTATCTAAGTGGCCCCGGCTCACTAGTCGCACAGTGAAAAATAAAATGAAATAGAACAAAAAACAAAACGATATACCACCAAAATCTGAAGACTTTATAGTTTATCCGTTCCACCATAGCTTTTCAAAAGCTAAAGGCAAATCTAAAAGTAGCCATGATTCGTTAGTAAGGTAGTTTCGAGAGTCGTCTCACGGGTTGCTGTGGTTTTCTTGTCTTTCTCTTCTTTAAAGATAAAATAATTTCACTTGAATTAATGAAAGTTTCTTAGAAGTTAAATATTAAAAACAACTATTAGTTAGGAAAGTTCATTCCTGGGTGGTAGATTGTTGTCGCCATTTTGTTTCTTGAATGAGCCTGCGATTAGATTTTTCGCGGACTCCCACAAACTGGAACCCTAGAAAATTTGGGGTCAAAAAAATTTATTCCTGGCGTTAACCCGCTGACCCAAAAGCCGAACAGACTCTGGGAACGAGATTGATTGTTAGTTTGAAGTGATGCTGTATATGATAGCAAAACCCATGACAAGACTTGAATCCTTATTAACACCAAGAATACCAGAAACGGAAAGAAGATTAACAAATTTGTCAAGTCAAACTAGCTCAAAGAAGCCTGAAGCGGATCTAGTGTGCATGCTCATTTCCTCGACAGTTTTGTATATCAACAAACCTATATGTAATTAGAAAATTTAAAGTCGGAAATTTTGGAGTTGGAAATTTTGAAATCGAAAAATTTAAAGTCGGAAATTCTGACCTCGGAAATTTTGAAGTTGGAAATTTTGAAGTCAGAAGTCAAAAAGTAGAAGTCACAAAAGGGTGGCCGTTGTCGGCCTTCGTTAGCAAGGTAATGTCCAAGGATTTTAAAATTTTTTACCTCGCACCTATAATTGAATTTTTTATTTTTAACCAGTAAACTTAATTTGTGGAAAACAGTCAATCTTTGTCCAATGCGACTCATCGGCAGCACATTATTAAAAATGCGCGAATTAGTTTTCCTATATAATTTTCCTATGGTCGATCCTGCTGCTCCTACTGACCTCTTTCCATACATCGGCTCAGTGGGCAAACACAAAGCATTCCATCGAAGGTGCGAGGTCCAAATTTGAATGATCCTTTGAAACGATCTTGCAGCCTCGACTGAATGCTTTGTGTTTGACCAGTGAACCGATGTATGGAGAGTGGTCAATGCAGATATAAGCACAGGTAGCCCAAGCTTGTAATTATTGTTGGTTTGCTGGAAATTATAGGGAGACTTTTGTGAATGTGAATTTGTTCTTAAATCTCAACCAAAATTCAATAAACAGTCACCGTGTGTTCAGGTTGATTTTGATAATCCCTTGGCTGAGTTTCAGGCAATTTTATTCGATTTTAGCTGACTGATTATCAAAATCAACCTGAACACACGGTGACTGTTTATTGAATTTTTGTTGAGATTTAAGAACAAAATTCACATTCACAGATCCTCGTCCGACATGCTGTACACAGTAGCTGAGTGCCAAATGACGCGTAGATTTTCACATTTTCAAACGGTCAACGACAAAACCAGCCCTACCCTACCCGCGTGCAACTTTTTGTCGCGCGCACAAAAATCACGACATGCCACCCCAGAGGTCTATTTTTGGTTCTCCGGTCACTGAAAATTCCTGCCAATCAATGTCTTAGATAGCACTAGCATGCATGGATTCAAATCGCGAAACTGAAAGCAGCTTTTCATAGAAAAATCTGAATACAACTGCGAATTCCGATTCGAGAGGATTAATTCAGAATGTGTAAGCATCTTCCTATGTAACACGGGCAATATATAAAAATTAAATATAAACATTAAATACATGGCGCAGAATCACCATTATTTAATGGACACTTTGATTTTTTTGGAATAAATTAATTAAAAATTCAGTATATTAGAAGCTCGGTTCTTATTGGTTATCGGCTCTCCTGGTTGGTCAGGGTCGCGTTTCATGCTTAATCCTACCGATTTAAGTGCTAAATGCGAGCCTATTGTTTTTTAGACCTTTTGTTAGTTTAAAGCGACGTGCGCGAACAAGAAGAAAACTTAGTTCTTACAGTCTGGAGAGAAACTCCTTTACTTAGAAGTCGACTTTTCTCGATGGCAATGAAAACAAATTTCTCTCTCAGGATTTTTTCCCTTTCTTCCTCCGTTGCCTCTATTTTTACCATCCTATCTTCAGCGCAGAAGATGATTCTGTAGCTTCTGATTTTCATCTTGTGAGTCTTCTCGACATGCCTTGATAGCAGGGACGAAGCGGAGTACCAAAGTACCTACACCTTGGTAATTTACAACTCTCTGACTTGTTGCATACATTGGAAGGCTATCATTTTGGACCCAAGTGACTGATGAACGCGGCGTAAATGCTGTTCAAAAATGCTGCTCAGTTTGATCCGATTTCAAAAAAAAAAAAAGGCTCAAATGTCTCATAATTCATAAAAAGACAAAATGCTCTTGATGTGGGATCAGACGGAAGAGTCTTGTAAGCTTCATCTGACTAAGTCCCTCATCTAGCTTAATGTATATACTTTAAAATACAAGTGATATCACATCAAAGTCTATATATTCTGGATATTTGCTGTATAAAATATACTTTAATAAGACATTTGGTCTATCTCATTCAACAACAAGAGAATGATTCATGAAAAGCAAAATGCTCTTGATGTGTGGGATCCGAGGGCAGAGTCTTGTAAGCTTCATCTGACTAAGTCCCTCATCTAGCTAGATGTATATACTTAAACATACAAGTGATATCACATCAAAGTCTATACTCTATACAAAGTCTCTCCTTTTCCAGTTCTTTACCGACAAAACCCATATTTTGCCAAACGATAAATCTTGGTATTGAGGACATTCTGTATCCTTGTTTTGGCTGATTTATCCAAGCCATAACCGACTTGCCGGAGGCTTTCTTGTAGCGCCTCGTAAAAAAAAAGGATGGCGTCCTTCAACTTTACTCCAACTGTACAGCTCTTGGCCAGCTATTTCAACATAGAAGTTGTGACTTTGCAAAACTTGGGAAGGCTCTCTTACACGGATAAAAAAGGGGTTTGTAGGGGTCAAGGATTTTCGATTTTTTCACATTCAAACTCTATCTTCTTGTTCACAACGTCCGACATGACTGGATCTATTCGCTTTACTTGTTTTTTGTGTTTGTGTGCTTCTGGTTAGTGACCGATGATTATAAGATCATTTTAAACGACGCGCCAAAGGATTTCGTGATGACGAATCAGGGGACAAAGGGATTATCCAATTATAACTAACAATAGGTCTTTAACAGGAGCGCTCGCTTGTTGTTGAACTAATCAGAATAACCCTCGCAAAATGACTTCTTAATGAAGATGTTAAAGGTTTTTCGAGAAGGTAGTAGGTTTCTTTTGGTCGTTCAAAATGATTCAAGTATCATTTTAAAGAACATTTCAAGCCCTATAAGAAGCCGTGTGTATGTGGTCGTTGCGCCCCAAACTTTAAAAGATTTAAAACCATGAATATCAGGATTTTGGGTTTTCCCAACAAAAATCCTTAAAAAATCGCTAAGATTCTCATTGCCAAGGTAGTGGTTTTTTTCATGTATATGGCAAAATAAAAAGCTAAGTGTAATTCTTTGAAGCTTCATCTTTTAAAAGCCGTGTGTATGTCATGATTTTTTTTTCATAAATGAAAGCTAAAAACCATTTTTAACCCTGTCGAGCATCGGTGTTTTAGCCACTTCTCCCGCTTCTCATTAACTTCGCAATGGCTGACTGCATTCTTAGGTTTTAATGAGACGCCAAAGTAAGTATGTCCCCTGATCCTGCGGCATGATTAAATATTAAATATTGAATATTAATGTAATAAAATGTTATAATCCAAGAAAAAGGTTTTCAGGATCATGTCGTTTCTCAATCAACCATTTCAAAAGTATCAACTCAAGTTCAGAGACGAATAGCATTCATCGGTCATTCGCCGTCAAAATTATGCCATGTGCTAAAGATGAATTTCACATTAGTCTTTGTTTGGATTTTACATGCCAGTTCTACGCCTTATTATCACAGTGGAACAAATTAAAACGGGTTCTAGAGAGACTGAAGCCAATTTTTGCCGACGAATAAGGAAACCTATAAGCAATTTGGAAGAACTTCCCACGCTCCTAGTGATGGAATGTGTGAGCTAGCTCGTTCTAAGTACAGTTTTTAGAGCCGAAAACTCCGAGAAAAAAAAAATGGTGGACTTCTGAAGACATAATTTACCTTCTAATTAGCTAAATAACAAACTAAAGACGGCTTTCAACTGGGAATGATGGACAGTTTCAGGAGAAACATCACTTTTGGCCGGGATAGCTTTAATTTATGGTTAATCTTTGGATATTTTGCCAGATCTTTAACAGTTTTGATACGGAACAAAAGTTAAAAACTGGATATTCTTCTGTCACATTGCTAGGTTTGGATATTTTTGTAGCAGTAGGACGTCAAATGAATATTTCACAAACGCAACCGTATGTACTTTCATCATGTCTCTTTCTTAGTAAATCTTTCAGAGGGAACTAACCAATCGGGCGTGAAGTCAACTTGCACAACTTGTTGGCATTACCCTGAGAGCAAATTAGAGCGCCATTGCTGCCCTGACAGGGGATAGGGGTTCTGACTCGACCAAATTTCTTAATTTTAACTGATCTTTTTTTACAGAAATTTAGACCATATGATTTTCAGACTATTCCTATCATTTGTAATCAAAACTTCGTTCTATAGAATTCGGTTTTACAGCTTTAAAATCATTATGATTATAAAGCTCTTATGTACTACCTTACCTATGAATAACAAACCAAAAACAAACAGTCTTGATGCAGGTTTCGCTCGGAGTAGTAATTCTTATTTTTTTCTTTTCTTTTTAAAACGAAGTAATTTAGTCACTTTCAGTATTTGACATGTTTTACCAGGGTATTGGCTTAGCAATTTTATGAGTTTTGTGCTGAAAATGTATATTTTGGAATATAAACTGTGTAGTTTGTTGAATGATTTTATGTAAATTTTAGTCAAACCATTGTTATAGCTAAGATTCAAAACAATCAGAATTCCCACATTTGCAGTCCATGCTAACAAGTTTGGAGTTTTGTCATGCAGGCGCGGTTACAAATAATTTGCTAAGTTACGTAAACACTTGCTTTCAAAGCTCTTTCTACCGGCTATTGGTGTTTAGGAACATGGCTGATTTTTTGGTCTTTTCCGATAAAAAATACATTGTTAGTTTCAGACATGGTTGATAACAGGTTATATTCTCGATTTTCATTATTTTCATTCAGTGTTTGGGGCATAATAATAATAATAATTATAATAATAATAATTATGATGATGATGATAATTGGAACACGAGAATATCAGTGACAACAAGGCAAGCCCCTGAGATGTCGCAGGTTATAAAGTTTGAGAGGACTCCCACAAGGAGACGCACTTTGCCCAAGATTATTTCTATGTATCAACCCAATAGTGTGGAGACTCAAGGCTACAGATGGTTACAGATTATCGAAACCCATCAGCAAAAAGATCACAGATCTCCTATACATCGATGATCTGAAGATATATGCTGCGTCCGAGAAAAAGATTGTGATAAGGTCAGTAAAGGCAAATATGGCTGATGCAGTGGGTCTTCAATGGAACGAAAAGAAGTGCGCAGTTGTTCATGTGAAGGTGTTCGAGTGATGTTTAGACCAAAGCTCAGAGAAGATGAAGTTAGGCCAGTCAGAGGCTATCAACAGTCTAAAGAAAGGCACGCATTACAAATATCTTGGCGAGAAGAATATGACAATTTGGTGTTGGAAACAGGGAAAGAATACTTTAAGAGGCTTTCAGTCATCTGGTCGAGCCCTCTGCATGATTACAACAAAGTGTTAGCTACCAACCAGCTTGCAGATCCTGTAGTAAGCTATCTAATGTGGGCACAGGTATAGCCGATAACTGAATTACAGAAACTAGAAACGAGGAAGGTCATGGTAAAAAGTGTAGGGAAACACCCTCTAGGCTCAATGCCAGCGATGTATATCCCAAGAAGAGGGCTCAAGTCCATTGAGGCGGAGTATAAAATCACAAAGATTAAGCTGGCCACGAAGCTGTATGGAAATCAAGATCTAATAATTAGATTGGTGAAGGGGGTTTGATGAGAATGCGGCGGAATCAGGTCGACGATCAATGGTTAAGGATGCAACCAAGGATGCAGCTGAACTGGGCTAAGAACTGAGAGTTAAATATTCACATTCCAGTGTGCGTAGAGCAGAGAGTGGAGAGGTAGAAGGTAAAAAGTTTGGGAAGTCAATTAAAAATGCACAGCAGAAGATACGTAGAGAGGAGTTGAGAGATCAGAAACGGCAAAGAAGGCTGCTGGTTGAAAGGTGGGATGACCAAGAGAGTGATAGAGTGTGCTTTGCGTGGTTGTCCGAGTGGAAGACCGTAACATCACAAACGATTGCTGGAGTACAGGAGTTATATGAGCAACGGCTGCCGAAAAGGTATACCATCAAAGAACTGGACTTAATGCTGGCACAGATGTAATATGCGGGATGTGTAGAAAAGACTGTTTCGCATGTTTTAGCGGCATGTAGCGCCTTGGCCCAAACAATCATCTTCAGCGACACAATCTGGTTCTGAAGGTCCTGTATTTTAAGCTACTGGCCGATCGAGATCTCATAAGTACTGTCCCTTCGTGGTACTCCTCGACCAGTCCGAAGGCTTTATATGAAAACCAGCGAGCAAAAGCCTATTGGGATATTCCAGTGTATGGTGAGATGACGAAGGTGAAGGCCAACAGGATTGACGCCAGAATCATTTACAAGGAGGAAAAGAAAATCATGTTACTTGAAATGAGTTGCCCATGGGTGGGTAATAGAGAAGTAAAGGAAGCTGAGAAGACGATGAAATACGCACCATTCCGTTTAGAAATGAAGAGGCAGTTCCCGGGATATGAGATAGTCCAATATAACATCATCATGGATGTCTTAGGTGATTTCTCTAGGGAAGTAAGCAAAAATGTAAAGGAGATGTTGGGTGCAAGAAGAGGTACGTCGGTCCTGAGAAAGATGCAGAAAGTGGTGTTGTCAAGCACGCTGAACACAACAGACTAGGAACTTAAAAGCTTATCGCCTGAACGTAAATAGCGCGTAGGAATATACGGTTTCAATTGCTCCTTAAGATAAAAAGGCGCAACGTCGTTGATAACCCTATACGTTAGAAGTAAAATTTTGAAAATGATACGTTGCTAAACATGGAACCAGAGTAAATCATACAACATAGGTGCAATATGCCCTGCTTTACTCGTGAGCGTTAACAGCCTAGCTGCCGAATTTAGAACATACTGCAGGCACTCGAGCAGACTCAGTGCTATGCCCAGTCTTATAACAGGCCAATTGAAATAATTATTCGAGGTCATTTTCAAGTAGATGTCGAGTGTTGGGATACATGCCACCACTTTTTCACATGCTTTGTACAAAAACGCCAAACCGACCTTATTCGCTTGGGCGTAATGTTTTCCCAATACAGACCTCTTGGGAATATGATTCTTTATTTGAGGTTTATCCATATTAATGTATCTTCTCAAGCGTTACCATTAAACAAAGGAAAAAGTCCCAAAGGAATGACAC
>WUAP02147423.1:0-11320 GCA_015163945.2 Stichodactyla helianthus | reverse complement strand
CCCCTTTCCGGCTTTCTGATTGGTCCAGGGCTCGCTCCAGGCCCCTGACCGTACCGGATATGAGCCTCATTAAGTGTGACGAAAACGGAGCCAGCCTATACTACTGACTGGTTCGATCTAGTCTCCAGCTGAGCGGGGGAAAAATTCTCTAACCAATCACAGTCCGTTGGGATTTTTCATGGCCGGTCCTATGTTCAAGCACGATTTTCAACCTGAAAACAATTGGAAATGTAATCCGATGTATTTTGAGGCCTAGCAAAGTCCAAAACTATTAAACAGAGTGAAATTTTATCTTTGTGTTATCAGTAAAAACCACGTAAAAACAATGCTTTGCAGAACTAGTTGTTCGCTCAGCTGGCTCCTTCGCCCTTATTAGTGACGATCATATCCCCCACCCCCCTCCCCGAGGGAAATTTGACCGACACTAATAACGGCTACGAAGGAGATATTTTACCCTTACAAACTGTGGATCACCTCAACTCGAACGAAATGGACACTCTCTTCAAACATGAGCCAACAACAATTTGAGGTCCATAATGCAACTCCAGCCTCTTTTGAAACAGCTATTACACTGTAGTTTTTTCCTCATGGTTCCTTGCGCATCCAAAAACATGGCAGACCATGATTCGAAAAAGATAAACGCCATAAAAACATGAAAAATGTTTTAGGGGAAGAGAAATTACTTTTGTATGTATCTTTATTAGAAAATTTCCAAGAACTGTACGCCAGCTAGCTCTCATTCCAAAATTCCTATACTCTGTTTTATGGCTCGTCTAATTTCTTGGATGTGGAAAAGTACGGAACCTTGAGAAGAAGATCTATTCAGTAAATACCTTATTAACTGAGTGCGAGGTCAATACCGAACGTTAATATATATATATTTCATTTTAGGGGTCGTTATTGTCTAATGCTTTCGGACACAGACTTGTTGTCTTCGATCGTAACTCTCTAATACTAGTATAGGCAAACGTGAATAAACATAAACTAGAAACCTGGTTTTGTCGTTCAAGAGTTGTTCTTTAATAAAGAGGGAAAGAGGGCAAACTCGATGCTCCCCAAAAATAGCCTCCGGTACCCCGGTATTTAGTCCCAGAAATAGCCTTCGGTACCTCGGTATTTAGTCCCAGAAATAGCCTCCGGTACCCCGGTATTTAGTCCCAGAAATAGCCTCCGGTACCCCGGTATTTAGTCCCAGAAATAGCCTCCGGTACCCCGGTATTTAGTCCCAGAAATAGCCACCGGTACCCCGGTATTTAGTCCCAGAAATAGCCTCCGGTACCCCGGCATTTAGGGGCAGAAATAACTTGCCGGTACCCCGGCATTTAGCCGCTAGAAATAGCGCTCCGGCATTTCAGTCAGTAGTGCCAGAAATACGGTATGCGCATGTCTGACTTTCCTAACGCATCCCAATTGCCACATGGTCTAGGGGCCGACTAACCTTTCCCTTTAGGCTTCGGCCCAGCTCCCTGATTAGTCATTATGGATAGCGGTGTTGGAGCCGAAATCTCCAGCTGACCCGTCAATGGTTTCGCCCTACCATACGATGCTTCAGCAATCGATGTCTGGATGTATGGCCCCAAATTAATTAAGCACTGTAATCAAAAATCTAGAATCCCAGCATTACAATTTTTCGAGAAAACATTGCAGTTGTATAATTATGCCTCTACGCGGGCTATAGCAATAGGTTAACCAATAATACTATTTGTGCCAAAGCCTGTAAATCGGAAAATTTTATAGAACAGTAATTGTGATAGTGCGTGACATAACTACAGACGACCTTATGCACTAGTCAACATTGAAACCCCTGTCCAACGGGAAAAGTCGGGAAATGACCAGGGCAAGACAGAAAAAAATGCATGAACGATACGGAAAATTAACGCGTACTTCAACTAAACAGTTCTAAACAATTTTAATAGCAATTGAACTTCAACAATTTTAACAGCAAACCTTCGGGGAGCGTGCTAAATTCTACGTAGTGAATGTTAAATTTTGAAGTTCCTTGACGTCTTTGAATTAAAAGCAAAACAAATTCTGGTGAACCAGAAGATTAACTAAAATTTTATTCGACTTTTTCCCTTTCAGCTAAATCGCATTAATATTCCTAAGAAGATTCATTTGCCCAGAAAAATCGCATTTCAAACTATACCTGTTTTTAATCACATTATCGATCAAACTTGTCCATCAAAAAATAATTAACAAGTCAAGACCAAATAAACAAGTTATTTTGCTTAGTTTTTTTCTAATTTTTAAGGTAAAAGAAGGAATATATCAATTTTGTTTTTATGTTTTTAATATAAATGTATTAGTCAGTTGAATTGTTTTGTCTTATTAGCCAGTTCATAGTCAAGAATTCCGATGACTAAACAAAATATTCATCAATAATTTACGTGCTAGACAATAGTTGACCAAGTTGTTATATGAGAAAGTACGTTTTATAGAACTTTTCGCAGGTTTAATTCTTTTTTTAATTAAACGTCATACAAGGTCGTCTAATTTTGATGAAATATGCATTTGTCGGCATTGTGTGGCAGCGAAAATTAAAATTTTGCGTCCATTAAAAAGTGCTTATAGTTATAATAAGTCTTTTTCTCACGGGAAGAGAATATTCTTTTCCGTGAATCCACTGTCAACTTGCTTGTGACAGTATTCAGTGTACATGTGATGTTAGTTCAAGCTTTGTTAGGACACCGCGAGGGTTGGAAAAAAGCCAGCGCCCCTGAACTTCAAGCCCCCACCCGTGTTTACTTAATTTTCCCTCATATTGAGCTTAAATCAGCGCTTGAATTAACTCTCTAGAGATGGTATCTTGGTATTTTAATTATGAGTGCGGTTTTTCGGTGCATTCCTTTGGCAAAATCAAATCATTTGAGTTCTTGATCAAATAAACAACTTATTTTTAATCGTTGTAACGCGCGCTCTGATTGGTAGACTGACGGTGACGTCATTTTTCGAACCTTTACCACACGCGCGCATGTTGTTTTTGTAGAAAAGGTTGGGAAAAGACTCTGACCTTGGTTCACGCCAAAAACATTTCTCCACTTTTCCTTTACCTTTTTCCTCCAAAAATGCTCAGAAGAACCCTCAGCCATTAAGCTAGCTCTTGGCTTCTGCTCTTTATTGGTCTGACAAGAGGTAAGTCGTAAAATCAAGCCCAAAAGTGAGCATATCTCGTCAACCAGCGAACTTCACAAGATATTCTGGTCCCGAAATTTTGTCAAGAGAAT
The DNA here is from genome assembly GCA_015163945.2 of Stichodactyla helianthus. NCBI lineage: Eukaryota > Metazoa > Cnidaria > Anthozoa > Actiniaria > Stichodactylidae > Stichodactyla > Stichodactyla helianthus. Next base: position 8,096 of record WUAP02147423.1, on the reverse strand, counting down.
TCAGAAATTTTATCATGAATTAAGTAACTTCAAAAGCGTAATTCCCTAGATATGGGTATCATCATTGCTTACATGATAGTCTAGAATATTTAGATTTAGTGGAATAAGTCGTATTTCAGGAGTTATTGAGCTTAAAGTTTATAGTTGGTCACTGAGAACCCTTTATTTGAACCGGATATTTTTAGCTCCAATCTCTCAGTAGAGATTAGAATAACATTACTACTAACGTTTTAAACTTGAAACACTGTAATTAAACTGTGTTAACCATATCACGGCCCAAATGACAGTGTTTTAACCTTCAAGCGGCAAAAAAATTCTAAAAACAGCTATTCTTGTAAGTCAAACCTCATGCAAAACTCTTCTACAAACTAAACATCATCAGAAAAATTCAAAATATCCCTCTTGTTTTTATCTATTTTTAAGTTTATTTATATCAATGTTAAGTGATTTTTTAATCCACAGAATAAGTCTTCAAGCTCTTGTCCTTAATTTCGTGATAAAATATAAAAACTTGTCCTCTTAATTTTGTACAAATTGTACAATTTTAAGAATTTCCTAGTCAAAACTTTTCCGGTTAGCAGAATAAATTGGTGTTTGTATTCTAACCTCTGTTATTCGTACATAGCCTTCAAACGTCGGTAATTTTTGTGGTTTAGAAAGCAAAAAATTTAAAATAAATATATAACCTTGATTTTAACAAAATTTAGCCTACTTTTTAATAGAATTTGAACTTGCAGGTGGAATTAAGCTTATAATTACAAGGCTATAGTCTAAGTTGTTTTCTTCAAAATCCAAAAATATCAGGTAACCGTAAAACTGTGTGAACCTAATTTTTGTCATTTATAAATCTTTTCTATTTTTAACCCAATGACATCATAATACTCATTAATACCCTTAAATGCTGTTGTTAATTTCACGTTAGTTTCAATTTTATTTTTTGTCTCATCCAAGAATTTCCATGTCTTATAATTATATATTACTAATCATGAGGCTTGAAACTAATTTCAATATTCTGCATTATGCAAAGAATCTGAAATATTGACCACGATATGTAATTTGAATATAAAATTGAAATTTCAACAGCACCAAAATGGAATGAGAACTAATTTAATCTTGTCCAAGTTAAGTCTTTTTAACTGTCTAATGAGGTTAGTTCAGTTTAGAAGCTTTTTAGGATTTTTTCGGAATGTATTTTGATTCGAAGAAGAATCATTCAAGACTGTTTTGTCTTGTGAGCTTTGTTTCCACTATGGTTTGATTAATTTTATGGCATTTATTGGCTACATGGATACTGAAGATACAAAAAATGAAAAACGGAAGCTTTCTATTATTTCTGAGATTAAAAGATTCATTTAGAATAATTTGGTCATTGAATTATTGTTCCTAACAATGTAATATAAGCCTTAATCATTTTGCGTTTGTTACTTTCCTGTATCCATAGAAATGAAGGCACTTTTGATTCATTTTATGAAGATAAATTTAAATGGATCGTGGGAACCAGTTTTGAATATTTATTATACAATCAATCTTGATTTGGGAAAACAATTTAATTGCATGAAATATTTAATTTGAATCACCTAAAATCAAATATTAACTTTCCAATAAAATAGTAAAATTCTTTTTAGTTACCAATTATCATTTACAACTTATTTGAATTAGATGTTTCTTTGAAAGAAAAAAATAATAAGACTGCAAAAAGCAATTAATTGAATTTTTCAAAATTTGAAATCGGAAAATATTTACAACATATTAGGATTCTGAAAGGTGGTCCAGATTGTTGTCAGTTTTGAAATCAAAGGCAAATATAGAAGGCTTTTGTGTTAGGTTTGGCTTGTCACTATTGCTCTGCTGTTTAAATTGTACTTGTAGAACTTAGCAATGATATAAAACTTGGTGATGAATAATAATAATAATAATAATAATAATAATAATAAACTTTATTCAAGTGTCTAACATATTTAGCTTTACAGCTAATTGAATATACAAGCTAATGCATAAAATCAATACATGGAATACAATAATATTAATAATATAAATTAGATTTATGAATGAAATTTTTTCATATTCATTAGCTTATGGCTGCTAATAGTAGTGTCAGTGATTTGTCAGAGGATGTGAGCAGAAATATGTTATTATTAAATTTGCACTCAGTTATGCAATATACAGCTAAAATTAACAACACTATTTGTGTAGGTGAAGATGTGAAGTGTCACCCTCATGAGACCAACATAGCTATTTATAGCTTCAATATAAAATGTCTTGTTTCCAGGGCAACAACAATGTTTAAGCTTTGCGTCGTCGGCAGTGGGGGAGTTGGAAAAAGTTCTATCACAATACGATACTTAAAGAATGAGTTCACAGAGGTATGTGAGTAATCTAGCCTTAAACCTGGTTCTAACTAGCAGTATAGGCATTATAAACATCATAAGCAGACTCATTTGGGCATTACTTATTATCTCTTCTCACATCTATGCAAGAAGAGCTGAACTGAGTCTGTGTGTGCTTCAGGGTTATGTCAGTAGTAAAAACCAGGCTTTAATGTGTGAGAGTTTTTATCATGTTTGCATGGTTACTCGGAGATATTTGTGGAATGTTTATTACGTGATAAAAATAGAGAGAAAAATGTTTTAAGGGACTACCAGGTGATCTCTAAAATGTGCCAGGCATCAGGTGTGGTAGACGAAGAAAAATGCATTCCATGGAGCCCATGCACACCAAAACATGTCCTGTGTCCTCGAAAATTCATGGTGAATGATTGGAAGTCTGCCTTAATTGTTGGAACGTTGATCAATGAAGAAGTTTGTGCAGCTGAACTATCTTTTGAACATTTTTACAAGCGCCATCTTGTTTTCGAAATCAACAAACGATTGCAAGTTATAATAGGATGGATTTTTTCTCGCTGACCACAAAATGCACTTTGATTGGCTATTTCGTATTCCTCAGATCACCTGGATTTCATGCTCCAACAAAATTTCATTTGGATTTTGAAGCAACCAATTGTGAGCAGAACCAACAACAGCATCAAAAGACATTCAAGGAAACACCTGTGTTGTAGCACCAAACGGCATTCCACAAATAGTTTGATTTATTGATTATTTGATATACCAAATGTTCTTATAGCTATTAAAAAAATCTGAGATTGTACACTTGGACATAAAAGAATTCATTAAATTGGCATGTTTTTCTATTCAAGTATAATAAAAATTCTTGTGGTTTCCTTGTCAGTCATTTCTGTTTCCCCCTTTCAAAATTCCTTGCATTCTTGTCATTCTTTGGTGCATTTTTCTTTCAACAGTATTATGATCCAACATTAGGTAAGCCACAAACACTATATTATTATTGATTACTGATATTTTTTGTCTTGAATTCATTTGATTTTTTGTTTACTCCTTTTTATCTCTGAAAGAATTCCATAATTTTTGACAAATGACATTCTTGGCATGACCTCAGCTCTACAAAAATCTACATTTGTGAAAAATTGCCATGACATAAAAAAAATGTATAGAGGGTGAGGAGTGAGGCATGCATCCCCTGTCCTCCCCAGACATTCCATACAGAAATTACTACAGTCAGGGGGGTGTGGTTCTGCATACAAGCATCAAGATTTTTGTATTCTGTGATAGATATAATCAAGAAAAATTAAAGGTCCATACACACTAAGGGTTTTGCTCCAGGGGCAGTCTTCCAGGTCATTTTGCACAACTAGTACACAGGAGAGAGCATGGTGTGGGAGCTTGCTGCATGGTCTGGTCATGCTTGCTGATATTTAACCAGTTTAATATCAGGGAGCGTGAGCCGGAGGCAAAATTCTGCTCCTGCCACATCTTTTCTACGAGAAATCTTTGGTACACACAAAGGAGCAAAACGACCCTGGAGCCTGCTCCTGGAGCAAAACCCTTAGTATGTATAGCCGTGAACACCTCTCCTTATGAAACTGCACATTGAATAATTTTCCTTTTTTAAATCTTTGTTTTACAGAGGAGACATACAGAGCACAGGTAAATTTTTTTTGAAGCTGTATTTATGGTAGAAATGTGCCATTTTTTTTTTTTAATTTCAAGGGTCATACAGGTTTTGGAAAGTCTTGGAAATTGATAATGCATTTTTCCAGGACCTGGAAAGTTTTGGAAAATCGATTTTTGGTCTGCTAAGCTATGGAAAAGTTTTGGATTTTTTGTAGCTTGTCCAGCTTATACCTTGCAAAGAGTTGTTTTCATTGTAAAGTGCCAAAGATTTTTCTGTCAGCACTGTACGTGTCGTGTATGTATTGTTTTGCATTGGTAAATGTATGTTGAATGTTTCAGATCCATGAATTTGGCTTTATTTTTGTGCTTTAGGTGGTTTTGGAAATTTGAGTCAAAGGGCTTTGGAAAGTTTTGGAAACGTTTTGAAAATTTTCACAGCGGATCCTGTTCAAACCCTGTTATTCATTCATTCATTCCAGAAGCCTGGTGCTGTTCGGTACTTTACTGTACATTGTACCAAATCGAAACCCCTCAAAAACCCGAGAACCCATGTGCTCCTCAGCTGTTCTTTTACATCCATCTGGTGCAGGTTAAGGGAGAGTGTCCAGAACAACAGGCTAGTGGTGTCCACACCAGCACAGTCCCCAAAATGTTCCTAACACATATTCCTGTGTTGTATCATCAGATTAATTATAGCGGCAAGTTATATAACATTGAGATTGTCGACACAGCAGGACAAGAAGAGTTCAGTTCATTCCGTGACTCATCACTGGCAACAGGAGAGGCATTCTTAGTCTTGTTTGCAATTAACTCTGCATCTAGTTGGCATGAACTGAAAGAACTACGGAGGAAAATTATTGACGAACACGAGTCAAAGAATAATTGTACTATTCCCATGGTTATTGTGGCCAACAAAGTGGTATGTATATTTGTGTATGAAATGTATACTAGTTATACAATGCTTTAGAGTGGCATACCATGAAATATCCCATGCATCACTTGTATTTTCTGTGTGTACACATGAGCCTAGGCAAAGAAAATACAAGTGACAAGTGGGATATTCCATGGTGTGCCACGAGAAATCATTGTATAACTATTTTATCCCACACCATAGAAAATGCAAATGCATGATGGGAAGGAAGAGTGGAATACCGACGAATATACAATGGCTTTCCTGCATTCTGGATGTAATGTTTAGAGCAGATTTCATATGACTGTGAAAAGGTTGCAGCACGGTCAGTGCCGCAAGCACGCCTTTGCTACAACCAAGATGTTTTTTAGAATTTTCATGTACCTTGCTGCAGCTTGACCATGTCGTGACCATGTTCATGCTGCGACCTTTTCACAGTTGTACAAAATCTGCTCCATAAAACATTGTCATTGGGATGTTAATGTGCCAACCATTTTAACAATAGGTTTTGTCACATTGCTTTGTTGGATGATCCCGATAGATTTATGGTTGGCAGTTTAAATGACAACTAACCAATTAAACAAAATTATCGTATGCCCATCTTTTGCAAACTGTGTAAAATTTACCAATAAAATATCCATACCTACCCTCTTGGTTGTTGGGTTAACTTTGTTTGAAATTCTTTTTGTAGGATTTAGAGGATGAAAGAGAGACACAAAAGGATGAAGTTATGGAATATTGTAATTCTCTCAATACGCCATTTATAGAAACTTCTGCTAAGGTATGTATTATATAACAATAAGTTCTTTGTGTGACTGCTGGAAATTTTTGGTGAATTGTAGTGTCTGTCCGTCCGTCCATCCACCCATCCATCCATCCATCCATCCATCCATCCATCCATCCATCCATCCATCCACCCATCCATCCATCCATCCATCCACCCACCCACCCATCCATCCATCCATCCATCCACCCAACCATCCATCCATCCATATTTATTATTATTGTTATCATTTTCTCTCATTTCTTGCCAGACTGGTCTAAACATACAAGAGTGTTTTCAGTTAATGATGAGGCAGATTCAACGAATTCAGCCTTCATTATTAGAGAGGACAGTACCCAGCAATTATGAAGAAAATGGCAAGAAGAAAGATTGCTCAATACTGTAAATAAGATTACATGCTAATATGTATGAACAGTAATGCATCGATCAACATGCACTACATTGTAGATGATTATTGTATACACCTGTTTCAAAAAGGGTTGTCAGTCAGTGACCTGAAATCTGAAACCAAGAGGAATCAAGGGCACAAGCTGTGAATTTATTTTGAAGTTAAGATTTAATTTTCAAATTAAGTTTTATCTTTTAAAGTTTGCAATCAGTAAATAGTTAAATACAACACCACCTTTGAGTGATCGTCTGCACTGGTGAACTGTCTGGCTCAAATTTCAAATTTCAGATTGCACAGTGACAACCGTTTTTAAAAACAGGTGTATGAACAATAATGCATCATTGTGCACTAGCTGGTTATTGTATTCGACTGGGTCACTGCTACAGACGATAGCAATGAAACTAAAAGAACTGATGGTTGTTTGTGTTTGCTGTGTTTCAAAAAGGGAAAGTTTTAAGAACCCTTACCAACCTTGCGCATGATTATAATATTTGTTAAGGACTGGTTGTTATTTAGATTAAGGGGGGATTCTTTACTTCATTGATTTACATAACAAGGTAATGTAGAGAAAATACTTAATAACAAAAGAAAAATACTCAAGGGAATGTGTGATCTGAAATGGAAAAAAAATTGTATGCAATATTACACCTATTTTCATAATTATGTGACCTAGAGCATGCCAGACGTCTGGGATTTTGGCTTCTGTCAATCAAAATAATTACTAACTCAGACTGTTGAAACTTTGATTGGCAGAAGGCAAAAACCTAGACTTTACTAGTTGCCGCTCAATGTCTGGGTTGTGTAATTTTGAAAATAGGTGTGATGCACATAACATCTTGTTTTTAAAAGCTTTATGCATAATCTGCACAAAAGCTTTACTTACACTAGTGTTCCCAATAGAACTTGTCTTTATGAGTTTGTCTCAGGGGTGCTTTAAAATCTCACTTCCCCATGATTGAGTGATGCCAAAAATGCATTCTGTGCTGAAGTAAGGTCCAGGTCAAACATCAAACTAAACATGAGCCCGTACTCTATGAAACCAATGGTTAAAAAGGGCAGTCTTCTTTGATGTCATTAGCTTCAGCTCGTAAAGTTTGATGTTTGACCTGGGGCTAAAGTTATGTGTTTTTTGCCACTGACAGGTACTGTCAAAGCAGTAATTTTTACAAAATTTAATGGGAAAAATTAAGACTGTGTCCTGGTAAACTCAATTTTTTCTATTTTTGTATCATTAACGTCAAAGGGGATCTAATTTAAAAAGGTGATAACAGAATAAATCTCTTAAAAATAACTTTTTATAAATATCTAATGAATTTGGGTATCACAGACTTTAAATGCTCCAAAATATATTGTGCGAGTATATATTATATACTTTCACTTCGAAGTGAAATGCAGTGTAAGTCTACAACCCACATAATTTTCCCTCGTATTTCACTAGTTTTGTAAAGAAATAATTTCTTCCTTAGATAAGCCATTAAAAATATCTTATGCCCATAGTGATGGCACCTTAACCTGTGAATAAAAAAAAACTAATAGTTTAAGTCTAATAGACACAAGAAAACAATGGAATTAGCGTCTACTAATGTCTGTTAGACTAATAACTATTTCACAGGATAAGTGCCATCAGTCTACATAAACCTAGTTTGGCTTAGTTTATTAGTAGTGTAGTTTAAACTGCAGAATGCCATGTTCATAAGGAGTTAGGTTCAACAGAGATACTTGGGAGTATGGACATTGAAAAGGCTATAGTAAGGTGGCTGAAATATGGTATTTTTTGGAAAACATGTTATGAGCTTGGGTAAATGTTGTTTTGAGGTGTGGTTACAGGATGTTGAGCTTTACTCGTTTGGTTGTTTTCTAGTGAATTTAATAAACATTATTCTAATGCCTATTCCATCTGACATACGTTTCATGTCTATTCCATCTCACATACGTTTCATGTCTATCCCATCTGACATACGTTTCATATCTATCCCAACTGACATACGTTTCATGTCTATCCCATCTGACATACGTTTCATGTCTATCCCATCTGACATACGTTTCATG
>WUAP02147412.1:0-11321 GCA_015163945.2 Stichodactyla helianthus | reverse complement strand
TAATGAGCAGTACCCTACTGAGTCTGCGTATGTTGCTTGCGCTTATGCTTGCGTCGCTAGTGAGAACCAGGCTTAAACACTTCAACTCGCCTCACCGAGATAACTTTTTCGTTTGAGCATGCATATCGCCATTAAAAACGATAGTTGACCCGGGTTTATAGGTACATTATCTTTTTTTATATGAACGCTCGGTATAGTTGGATCGGATACGAGAGCCAGTCTTGCTATGTCTTGCTACCAGGGACAAGTTTTCTCCATAACGGCCCTACGTTGTAGTGTAAAAGTGCGCTTTAAGTATAGAAATACTGGCAGCAGGATTTGTCGAGCAAGCGCGTAGCACTATAGCTAATTCAATCAAATTTGTCACTGAAAAAAGCCTAAAGCCTAAAGCTTTGAGAGCGGAATCATGAAATTTTTTTCGCCGTGACATTATAATAAGAAAATCACTGTATGCTTTCAAATTCTACAACTTGGACATATATTCCTTAGTTCTTAGATAGCCTACAGCGACGTTTGTTGGTAAACAAAAGATAATTGAAAGCTTTTAGGCTTTTTTCAGTGACAACGTTTATTGAATTAGCTATATGCCTCTGACTCACACATTTCACCGTTTTCCTCAAGTAACAGCGAAGGAAGCATGCTTATTTGCATATTAAAAAGAACGTGGTTAATAACCGCACAGCAGCGAGCAAAACTAGAGCTGACAGTGAATTCAGCTACATCTATGGTTAAAAATATGTTCTATATACACATTCTGATTAATACCACACGTTATGAATAACTGAAATATTTATTGGATTCTCAATTTTTTTCGACAGTTTGTCAAACTTTTGGCAGCGCCTGGAAACCCTGAGGTAATTGGGATGCTTGAGATATTGACCGTGCAAATTTTGGACGACTTCTCATTTTTGATGGTCCAAATTTACGGTGGCCCATAAGGGACATAGCAAATTTACTACTTTCTTTTCTTGCGACTTCTTTCGCGATAAAAGTCTTTGAAAAATTTCGAGTTAGTAAATCAATAACTTAAAAAGCAAGATGTTTGGGTCGATGACCGATGATCTATTACAACTCAAAACACTTTAATAAGCGAGTTATGTGTTTTAACACAATCTTATTCGGTTGCCCAAGTAACATGACGTCACATCTTCCCATTCGATGAAAACACGTGATTCATTTTATAAATATATGCAAATCAACACTATTTTATTCATTTTTTAGGATGACTGAATAGGCCGAATCATTTAGTCATTTAACAACGTATGATATTCTATTGATTATACGTTTTTAACAGAATGTTGTAATTATACTCATTATTTAGTATTTTTTAGTATTTCTTGATATTATCGAATACTGATCCAAAATTGTGGAAATTGATCGAGCAGTCTTGTAACATAGTTCAAGTTTTTACAAAAATTTTTTTTTTTTTTGAATTCCTGATTAATAAACAATGATATTTGAAAATGTTTTAATTGTTATTCTCAGTGTAAATGAGGATGGAGAGCTGTATTATCCCATAACACATAACACCATGGAGTGGTTAAAGTGCCCCTAACGTCTGCGACCATACTTTAAAAATCCATTCTCCATAACGCGTTTCTGATAAGATCGTTCTTTTTTATTGGTTCTGCACCCACATATTTCCGAATAATAAAGGTTAAAGATCTAGAAATGCAAATGAGATAACATCAACGGGGTGTTAACTATAAATGCAAAACTAAGCTAAAAAGTACATTACAGATGATATTTCATGTTCAAAACATTATTCTCAGTTATCCATAGGACTTTGCAGGATTTTGACTTTTTTCAAACAGGCCTTCTCTAGACTAGAGATTACTTTCTAGAATTTACATATCAAGATCCTCAAACCCTTATAACTCAAAAAAGGGTCAACCAACCCCAGCAAAATTACACAAACTTTATGAAGCTGGATTTTCAAAATATGGTCGTAGGCATTAACGGTGTACTTAGCTATGCCTTTCAAGTTCTTATATTAGTCCTCATACCCACTACTGTCTAAAGAACGCCGACAATTTAAAATTGCATTTTGGAAGCGCAGACCTAAAATAAAAAATTTAGGAAGCTCGTTTTCCTTCATTAAAGAGTTTTCTTTCGATTAAAACATAACAATAACAATAGATTATTTTAATAATTAAAATTGGTCTTAAAAGCAGAAAGTTGGTCAATATTGGTAAAGATTACAAGAATGCAGAGGAAAACTTCACTGTCTAGGAAAACGCGTGCAAATTGTAATGATAATTTAAATTGATATTTTTATTCTAGTTGGCTTTATTTTTCTAGCCCTTCCTCGATCTTCAAGACACCGTCAGTTCTTCTCTTTCGTCGTTTAAAATTTATATTTCCAAATATTTCCTTCGATTCTAATAATTTCGTAGCTTTTTCGTCGATACCATCTTGTGTAGCTAGCGCCCACAAACTATGTTCTTAATACTATCGATTACATATTAAATTGAAATTAATATATCAATAAAGGTCAAGGAACATGTTTGCTGTCGAAAGAACGATAAAGGGACTGCTCATGATTAATGCCTGGGGGGTGAGCTGGAGGAAAGGGAAAGCGAAAAACGAAGAAAAAAATCACTGCTCCAGCCCCTTTCTACACACAGACATGCACAAACACACGCTAACCGCCACCACCAATAAGCTTCTCGCTAAAATACATTTCTTGTCTGTAAGTTAATAAAATTTCAATACCCTCCTTCCATTTGTTCCTTTTTTCGAGACGCTGTAATTTTCCTTCAGCCTCACCTAGGCATAACTAATGAACAATCCTAAAGCAGCGCGCTCAATATATTTGCAACAACCACCACACTCCTATATAACGTTCACCACTGAAACTGGCCTAAAAATTAAGTTTAAAAATCACGAAAAAGGTTCAGTTAACAGGTAAAGCTGAATAAAGCAAAGCTTTGTTAGCAGAGGTAAATGAAGGATTTAATTTGTGTTTGTGGAAAATAATGCGGCTAATGGAAGTGACAGCAAGTGAACATCAGATCTGGAAGTTTAATCAAATACACCTAGCATATAGAAATACTCAAAAACATTACATCTTTAAAGTCAAATAATTGAAAGATAACTGAATGAAGTCAATGGCTGAGATCTGTTATTTTCGAGCATCAATTTTTCCTATTTTCAATACACCTTATCAAAAAAGGTTGTCGGTCGGCCATCTGAAATCTGAGCCAGACAATTCGCCAGCGCAGGTCATCGCTCAAAAGGTGGTGTCGTATTTAGCTATTTACTGATTACAAACTACTAAAAGATAAAACTTAATTTGAAAATGAATGCACAGCTCGTAACTTCAGTTACTCTCGGCTTTCAGATTTCAGATCTCCGGCAGACAACCTTTATTTTATGAAATAAGTATATACACCTACTTCAAAAAAGCGGTTGTCGGTCAACGATTTGGAATCAGTCTGAAAGTCTTGGGCAGAGAATTCGCCAGCGCGGGTCATCGCTCAAAGGTGGTGTCGTATTTAGCTATTTACTTATTGCAAACTAGAATAAAATTTGATTTAAAGACATATTCAAGCGAACACCAGATCAAGAACTTTGGATCAAATACACTAAGCCTAAAGAAATCCAAAAACATTACAAATTTTTAGTCAAATAAGTGGAAACAAAGGAAATCAATTGGTTGATATCTGTTACTTTTGGGTATCAATTCTTCCTATTTTCAATATATTGAGAAGACGCGAAGTGGCTTTGTTCACGTACGCATATCAGCTGTAACCAACGGAGAGACAGCTGGTGATTCCTCTTTTCAATGGGTACGTGTTGCATGTGATTTTGGGGAGGGAAGGATAACGTATTTGAGTAAAATAATATGCGCCTTAGGTGAAACTCATTTAAAAAGGAAAGAAGAAAATAAGATTCCAAATGAGAAAAAAAATCTCTCAGAGTTAACTAAGTGTTTTATGTTAGCCTTATAACGTTAATTCGTTATCGAAATTCATGTCGATCATTATTAATTGATAATATTTTGGTCGTTGATGTCATTTAGTCCAACACAAAACCGAATACCATATTTCTAGCCAATTTGGTGACAGCTTGTTTGTCCCAGTTATGAGTAACTTACAATTATGCTTCGCGGTTAACATCGGGCATACTGAAACGAGTTATATAATCAAATTGGTAATCCAAGTAAATTAATAGGGGTACGCACGTGCGTAACTGTCTATATATGCTTACACAGTTCATTTAGTTCCTAGAAGGACTGTATTCAGCTGTTTAGAAAGGATATATATCCAGTGGAACCAAGGTATTTTGTTTTAAGGTGGAGACACACACGCTCAAGGGAATTCGAAAATTTAGCAGTGAGAATAAGCGAAGGTAAGAGCTACCCTGTGCACTGCTTAAAAATACCTCTTATTAAACGAGCGTGAGGTCCGTACCGTATGATATGGACCGAGATTTTTTCCACTGCCTTATGGTCAAGCGTGTAGCGCGCGGTCCGAAAAAACTGGAAAAACGAAGTTCCATAACACGTCCAGACCGAGCAAGCGAGGTTAATAAAATGTTTATTATATGGCAAGGCGAACACAAAAATAATGTTGGTGATCCGTACCGTAAGTTATGGACTGCAAATTGGCCAATGAGATCGCGTGAAATTACCTTGCCGTATGATAAGACATGTTATTTTGTCTCCAAACAAGCTAATTTCTTCAAACACGAGAAAAACTGTCCCTGCTCTAAGTCCTCTAGCGTGTCAAAACCTTTACGAACTAATGTCAGGGAGACCTTTGCTATTCTAGATGCGTCGATACAAAAAACACCAAAGTGGTCGCAATGAAGAAAGACGCAGGCGTATCAAGGGGCCAGTCCTAAGGCGCTTGTAAACTTCCTTCACAGCTGATCAGCGTAGATTTTCATTGTAAAACTGTTTAAACGAATACACAGTGGATTTTAGTGTTTCAGACTGTCTTCACGAGCACGTACCTGCGCAATCAATAAATATGAACGCCATTGTCCTGATATCAATTGCCGCAGTTTTCTGTCAACTAATGACTGGAATTCAAGGTAAAACTCGAAATAGTTTGTCTTTGTAATGTTCTTTCTTATCGATTTCTGCGGGTGGCATGAGTGACGGCGTATAGCGGTAGATTAAAGCGTCCGCCTTCCACCACAGACTCCCAGAATCCCATGGGTCGGGGCGCTGTGAGTTCGTTTGATGTGTTGATCTCTCCCTTGACGCGAGGGTTTTTCTCCGGGTTCTCCGGTTTTTCTCCCTCCACAAAAATCAACATGGGCGTTGATATTGTGTGTGGATGATACGAAAATGTGCGTATTCCCTCTTGAAAAAATACGCGTTAAAAATGCTAGAAAAGCTGCAGGAGGGGTACGTTGATTCATTGTGAAAGGAAGCTGCAAGTTGCTGCAATCCGTTGCCAAAAGTAGAACTGAGTTCTACTTCGAGACGCTGCGCGCAACAACAAGAAACTTCCAGACAACCCCTGTTGCACTGAGCAATTCTTCAGTAACTTGTATAAAGACATAAGTTGCTGAGAAAATTGAACAGTGTAACGAAGCCTTAAGGGATTGACATAATGAAATCTCCATCTCTTTTTCATCCAGTTATTTTACAATCATTTCTTAACGGACTATTTTCGAACATTTCTCTGTAGGCCGTGATTTGCCATGTATGTCATGGACGGACCAACAGCCAGATATATGCCAAGACATGTTGAGGAGGGACCCTAAATACTGTGACGATTATGGCGACCGGCCTTTCTGTCGCAGGACTTGCAGCTCTTGTAAGTTTCTGCTAATGTTGCTACTGCTGTTTTTGATTTTCGTTTTCATGATGATGATGATGATATTTTAACTATATCTTATTCTTTTTTTTCAATAGGTGGACCGGCCAGAGGTTTGTAGTCTTTCTTTACTGTATTTGTTTCTCATATGAGTTAGATCTTTTAGGTGTAGCTTTGGTGTACTCCAATTTAGATGGTCGTGCGCGTGTCATTCCCTTAAGTATAATACATTTCCCTCTTTGATCTCAGAATATATCAATTTGGTCCAAAGTGACCCTCAATATATCAAAATAGGAACGAAATAATGCTAGAAAAAGAGCTATGGAATATTGCATGTCATGGACTAAACTTAATATCCTTGATTCCCAGATTTATGAAATCGTGTAATTAAAGATTTTTGCCTTTACTGACAAAAATTTCGTTAAATATGTCTAATGTACTCTAACGATAGATAATTCTGTTGTCTCAAACTATCAGTTTTGAGTAGTCTTTTCGTCACAAGAGATGATTCTGCTGATTATTCTGTTTATTCTGTGGCTTTTAAAAACAAATTTCTTACATGAGGCAAGAAAAACCACATGAACTATCTAGCACTCTTGACTGCTTGCATAACGGTATAGAAAGATTTGATTTCGAGTGAAAAAATAAGGTTGACGGCACGGTCACGGTAAGAAAATGGAGACCGCGCACATCGACCCAATCAAAGACGGCGCAAGAAATTACTTCTAAGCCAATCGAAACACTAGGTCACGCCACCATCACTGTCGTGGTATCACAACTGTCACAGCACGGCGGTACGGTACTTCTGTACCATGTATTTAGAAAATTGTTAATGTTTCTATACTTCTTTAACCCTGTAGGAGTCAAGATTCCTTTTCAAGCAGGTAAGCAAGATCTTCATCTTCATCACATACAATGTATTTAGTAGCGTTACGGAATGTACACGTTCGAGTAATGCATACCAGTGTGAAGGCTGGTTTAGACCAGAGAGTTCCCCAGGGTAATTCCCCATGCAGAGTATATAAGAAGAGAGATTGAAGGGTGGGCATATATGAATAAATGAAATTCCCACACCTACTTTGTCCTGTGGTTATTGTGATAATGCAGTTTAGCTCTTAAATGCTTTATACTCGTTCAGAAGTGAATAGAGTATAATTTATGTATGTATGTATGTATGTATGTACGATGATGGTATGGTGCTGAAGATGATAATGATTGATGGTAGTGGTGGGTGATAATGGTGGTCGGTGATGGTGATGATGAACCATATGGTAATCAAGATGATGGTGGTGGTGGGTGATGATGATGAATCATATGGGGATGAAGATGATGGTAGTTGGTACTAGTGCTGGTGCACATGGTGGTGTTTGGGGAATAAAAATATCAAATATAATTATCTGTACATCTTTTCCGTATAATAATGTGGATAACTCATTCTTTCATTCCAGCTGATTGTACTGACCAGCGGGATGACTGTTCTAGCTTGATGCATCTCCATTCTCGAGACCAGTGCAACGAACAACCTGTTTACGCTTTCAAATACTGCAAAAAATATTGCAATCGTAAGTCTTAGTTAAGAAACGAACCGGAACTAAAAAGAATGTTCAGTTGCAAAACTCTTGAAGTCCAAAGAACGCGGGATTGCAAGGAAAACGAAACGAGATAGATTTGATTTCGAAAACGTGGGAAGGAATGTCCTTATTACACGTGCACAATCTAATATGCATATCCACCTATACAGGCTCGGTACAAACACGGGAAAAAAAATCGCTGTGTCACCTCCTTAACCCCCCCTCTTCCGGACCTCTACTCCATCCTCGAATTGAAACCATATTGTTTTGGACACTAGAAAAAAACGTCTGCGCATGCTCTAATCTGAATGCAAATTAGCTAAAAACGTCTTCGTACTAATAGATCTTTACGACATAAACATGAAAACGAGGTCTAAGGGCCTAGATTTCATGTAACGTAAATAACAAGACTGCGATTATGACAGACAGTGAAGACAAAAGTTTCTCTACGAGAGATCTCTGGATCAAAACTTTTAGATTTTCAGTGAACAGTCATGGAAACCTTGATGGTACTGCAGCTGGCTTTATAATATGGTATTAATCCAGTAAAACTGTGTTTATAGTTTTAATCTGAAGCAAAGTGCATGGAAAGTCAAATAATATTCCTATCACAGTACAGCTGTACGGAATTTGGGAGATGAAAAGGCATTACTAGTCAACTTCGCCTTTATTTTTGATTCTGTCGGCCCTTAGGCCTCGTTTTCATGCTTACGTCGTAAAAGTCTGTTGTAAAAATATGCAAATTTTACTTTCACATTTGTCTTACAACTGGACTTCACAAAATGCCAAAACTTAAGGCTAATTCTTACATATGTTCTTTATTTATATGATATCTTGGTCCCACAAAAGTATACCAGCGAAAGTTTTTGTATAATCGGAGAAAACGAACATTTCTTTTCACACAAACTCTCTTGAATTCTTTGAAACGTGCTAAATTGCCCGCATGCGCAGACGTTTTTCTCTAGTGTCACTGTTTTGCGATCATTCAAACGAATTCGAGGAAATTAATAAATAGTAATCATTACATGGTATCTTCACTGTTGTAATTGCGTTTCATCTCAAAAATATTTCGTCTTTTTTATAGTTTGTTAAAGTTTTGTTGCTGAAGCTATATTTTGAGGTAAAAACTACTAATTACTTGACTGTACGTATGAAAATCTATATGCACATTAATGGTAAATAAGTCGACTTCTCTTCGCGCTCCATTTCTTATTCTGTACGGAAGCCGCAATTTCAATTGCTTTTACAGAGACAAAGGAGTGACAAACCAAGACTACAACGCAATATTGGTGACTGACTATACTATAATTAAAAACACATTATTTCGAAATATTGCGCAAATGTAAACAAAAAAACAATAATTATATATGGAGGAAATTTTATCAGTTATTTTCAGGATCATATAAATTTTTTACCTGCAAAGTAAAAATTTTGCATTTCATATTCTAAATTACGTTGTACGTCCATTGCCCTTTGAGGCTTTACTCCAGCAACCTTTTTGGGTAAATAAGTGTACTATGTGATTATATAAACTATTCATAAATAGGCTACTTCTGAGTTCTCGAAAATGATGCATGAAGGCAAGGTTTCGTGTGAAATCACGCTTGGTGGCGTGAAACGATTGACATTTCTTTGACTTTTTCTGGTGCTTAAAAGTATATTTTTACAAGCGAACCGCGAACACGTCAAAGAGAAGAGTGACAACACGCCAAGTGTGATTTCGCACGAAGCCTTCATGTATCATTTTCGATAACTCAGAAATTGCCTATTAAAATGAATATATACATCTTTAGATCCTACCATGTTCAAGAAGAAGACATCTATCATAAATGTACCCAGTAATCATAGAACCAAAGGATTTGTGATAGCGTAAAACAGAAAATGGTGCAATCTTATTTGGAATCAATAAATCGAATAAAATTAACCGACCACTGAAGTAATTGTTGTGTAATCATGTACAAGAACGACCGCGTACGCTTGCTGGGAATACTAGAAAATGTATTGCATTTTTTTCCGGAGTTTCCCAGAATTCTCAAGGTAGTGTTACACGAAACGATTCGCAACAACGATTTTTTTTGCGCAACAATGTTGCTTGGATGTTGCGCGAAAAATTATTGTCGTGCAACATCACTTGCAACAATGTTGCGCGAAAAATCGTCGTTGCGAATCGTCTCAAGTAACATCACCTTTATTCGCGCAACAATGTCGCAAGTGATGGTGCAAGTTTTTGAAGGCGATTAAAAAACTCGCAGTATGATACCGTGACAGAAATTACTTAGAAAATTGTCCCGTGCAGGTCATGTTACACGAGAAAATTTTTTCGTGCAACATTACTTGCAACACCGTTGCGCGGAAAATCCTCGTTGCGAATCGTTTCGTAGTGTAACATCACCTTGAAGGATTTGCGCGCACAAGCGAGGTCAGGGGAAAAAATATATTGGAATTTGATCGTTGCTTTGAGGAAATACTTGTAATGTGTCTGACCAAGAAGAGCAAAAGTTCAACTTAACAGATGTTCTATTTGGTACTACCATATTTAAATTTTTCTTCCGCATTTTAATCCACACATCTGGAAAACGTTGTTTGCATTTTTTGTTTTTGTTCCATTTCTGGTCTCCTCATTAATTTTGCCCAACGAACAGACCCTGACCTCGCTTACACACGCTAAATAATAATAATAATAATAATAATAATAATAATTTAATACAGAGAGAAAAAAAAAAACTAAATTCTAAAAAGTTAAAATCTTGACAGAGTATTCGAAATACTTATACGTTAAATGTCAATGGTCAAAATAGAAAAATCGAAAGTAATAATAATATATAATAATAATAATAACAATAATAATTATAATAATAATTATTATTATAATTATAATTATAATTATTATAATTATAATTATAATAATTACTGGTTACTCCGGAAAGGTGCATGGCTGGAAGCTGTTCAATTAATAATAGACCTATTTACTAATTGGGCGTAATTGTTTCCCATCTCAGATCACGTGTCATTCCCTTGAGACGATTCTTTGTTCATATTAATGTATCTTCTCAAGCGCTACCGAGAAACAAAGAAACAATACCCAAGGGAATGACACGTGATCTGAAATGGAAAAGCACTAATACATTAAGTAATGATATGGATTTAGTTTATCTCAGTGCGTGAGGATATGTAAGAAATAGCATACAAATGCCGTTAGAATGACAACGAAGTGTGAAGATGATGTGAGAGAGGAATCGCTTGTTGGTGATGGCTGTGTAGGCATATTATTTGGTATCGGACGCAAGCTCTGCGGATAATCATCCTTCAGCATTAGAACACACCAGTCATCCGGATCTGGAAGGGAAAACCGGACAAATAAACTCAGGTTTAATGTCATGGTTAAACTAAATGTTTTTCAGCTCTCCCTTGATTCTTAAGAAGCAAATTTGACCAAGTATTTCTCATGCATGTTTAGAACATTCACGCATGTGCGCATTACGTCATTAATTCTGCATCACTTCCTTAATCACAATCGAGGCATTTCACTTTGTTTTTGCGCTAAAATATAAACTCCGGCTACCTCTCCCCCCCCCCCCCCGGCGAATCTATATAGGAATCGCTGTAAAGGGGAGGCGAGGTAGTCAGACCCGTTGTACAGATAATAGTTGGATGTTAACAATATCAGGGAAGGGAAGGGAAGAGTTGACTGAATTTAATTTTCCACTCTCCCCATCTAGATTTTCCTTTATAAAAGCTTCAAAAAGTGGGCAGCGAGATTCTTTCAATGTAAGGAAGAAATTCACCTCACTTTGAACTGACTTCGCAAGTTCCTGTTAAGGTAATGCGATAGTGCATTGGTGCGCATCTCTTCTGCGCATCCTTTTCGTTGGTTGGGATTCCTGTGGTAGAGCTTTTTCAATATGGCAGATAAGGCATTTTGATATTCAACGGCAAATATCTAAAAATCTAAATCGGTGACCTGCCCTGATTTTTT
>WUAP02147401.1:0-11321 GCA_015163945.2 Stichodactyla helianthus | reverse complement strand
TTCAGCCGCTTCCCCTTGAGGATCTTCATTACGCTACCATCAGCACCAACATCTCCACCCCTCCCCATCAAAATATTCCACAACCACCACCTTCTCCATCATAACATTGCACCAGCACCAACACTGCTACCATACGTATACCCATTACCACCTACCACCAACACAACTGCCACCCCCACCCCCAAATATTGCACCACCAAAATAGTGCACTACCAACACCACGGCTACCCCCATACTCACTAAAGTATTACAAAACCACCACCACTCGCCACCACAACAGCCATATCCACCAAAATAGTACACTACCACCATCACTGCCACCCCCCACAAAATATTGCATAGGATTGGGAGACAACACTCCTTGCAGTCTACCCTCTCCACTATCCCTATCTTAAGTAAATTATAACTACCTTTCGACCATAGTTTCATGACTGGTCTTAGTCTTGATACCAGCTAACCAAAGACAGTCGTAGAGAGCTGGATCATCGCTATGATGACCAACATAATGAATCAATGGAAATAGACGAGCATTGAACAACGTTCTCTTTTCTTCAGGCTACGACAGGGAAAAAGAGGGAAAAAAAGAGAAAAAGAGAAAAGGATTATACTAAATAAACTAAAGGGTATAGTGGTACACATATGGACCAGGTATTTTCCACTGTCCTATGGCCCAATTATATTTTAGGTAGAGTTGATGTTATAGTGGAACGAATACCTCTTATTAACTGAGCGCATGGGGCACTACATAATGTTATAGACCTACCAGACCATGCATCCACAGATCAGCTGATGTTATCCCAGTCCTTTCAAAGAACGTTTTCCAGGGCTCATTACAAAATGTACCATTTGCACCAGAAACAAGTTGCTATATATTAAAAAGTAAAAAAATTATTACATAGTTAACTAACTAGGATTAACAGCCCAGGGGAGGGTCAGGGATGCTCGAAATAGCCAGACAGTTTTTATTTTTTGGCAGGACAAATAAGTTTGGTGGAGCAAAATCTCCTGTACCCTTTTATTTGCCATTTTACAGTTTTAACTGTAAAATTGTAAAATTGTAAATTTGTTTTTGCCTGCCAGTAGTAAAATTGACCAGAATTTTGGCCATTGGCAGGCTGCTATCTCGAGCCCTGTATTTACAAATCAAACAATAAAACATAACCTACCTCTAGATTGTCTTTGACGCCAAAAGCCACAAATACTTTTTGATGTTTGCTGCCAAAGTGAGGAAAGGAGATGTTGAATCCAAGGATGCAGAGTAGATCATTCAGTACTAGGGCTTCATTTTCCTTGAAAAATTTACATCTACTGTTACCATGGTGATCAGAATATCATAAGCAATTATTGGATGAGGTTGAGCATGATGTGGTAAATTATAAGACCAAGGAATGTGTTATCTGCCAAAGCCGTAGCCTGAGATGGATAACACAGACTCAAGGTCTTGATAATTTACATCGTGTGAAAACAGATAATTTACGATATCACGTGAAAAGCGAATTTAATAATAGTTTTGCTATTAATCATTTTGAAAAACGTGGAAAATTCTAACTTAAACGTTAATGAATTTATTTTTTAAACACGCTTGTAACACTTGGACCTTGAGCTCAACATGATAAATCCCACATCGGCAGATTTTTCTCCATATATAATGAATTAGCTGCAGGCTCTCGACCAACCAGAATCGAGATAGTGTTCAATGTGGGTAAAATGTACAATAATTGTTATTATAATGCTACATACAAGCTACTTATTCAATATAAGCTGTTACCATGGCTACTGATGAACAAAGCTATACAGTTTTGTAAAGATACCAGACTTAATCTTACCTTCCAGTCATCAGGTCCAATACCAGACAATACACTACCATGGCCAACAGTTACATTACCCTAGGGGGGAAAAAATAGACTAAAGGTTATTACTGACATGAAAAGTAGTGCAAATGCCTGCATATCATTACAAGTTCAAAATATGAACAGATAAGTAAAAAATATCAAGCCTTGTAACACCTTGTAACACCTGTAAGAATTGTCCAGAAATTGTCCAGCCTGCAAGTGCAGTTGTGTAATATGCTCTAAAATTCGTATTCCAAAAACCAATTTGTACTCAAAAAAAAAAAAAATAATAATATTGAATACCAAGTTGGACAGCTCAGACTTATGCTGTGAGATTAAAATTGTTTAGAGCACAAATGGGAAGCCGTCATTTTGCTTTCACTAGGTTAACTATAATACAGGAATATTGATATTAACAGCACTTTGTAAATACAGTAAACACTATGTATTAAGCATCACTATATTTTATATTTGAAAACCAGAATAAACTTTTCTTAGAAGAGAAAATATTGTTTAGATTTCTATTGTTGTGTACGATTTTTTCCCCGTCATAAACAAACTATGACATCATTAATGAAATAAGGCAATACACAAGATGACCAGACATAAGATTGTGCACCGGCAGTGTTCCCCACTCATGAGAAATAAAGGTCTCCTCTGGTAGAAGGGTGTGTATGTGGAAGAAGACACAGTCTAGCTATTACTGGTATAGACCAGAGTTTTTTTTGTTTTTGTTTTTGTTTTTGTTTTTGTTTTTGTTTTCTGAGGGAAAAATAATTTTATACTACACTCCAGTGCCTTTATCATGCTCACCTGCAAGTAACAGTGAGATATGACCGACTCTTGACCAATTTTGACTGGACCTTTGATAACAGAATTTATGACTACAGCTGTTTCATGGATTTTGTGTTCCTCTCCCTGAAAACCAGAGTGAAAAAAGAATTAAAGGGGTTGGATATTGGAATTTTACTGAATATTTTGGTTCAGCGATCACAATAAGATCTAGATCGAGGCTCTGGGGAACAAAAGAATAAATGCAATTATTTCATTGTTTCCCATAAACCTTGATTCAGATCTTATTGTGTGCAATCGCTCAATAAAAATAGTGGGCTATTGAAAACAGGCTTAGAAGTATAAAAAACAACAGCGATCAGGAAAATGGAGGGAAGAAAAAATGGGGGAAAAAGGCAAACAAGCAATCAAAAAAGAATTTAGAAGGAGGAAGAGTGAAGAATGAGATTCACAATAAGCAAAACAGTAGAAGGGTAATCCTGTTCTCATGAGTTTACATAGCATACCATACCTCAATAGCAACATGCATTTGTTGGCTTGACTGATAAGGAAGATTGTTATTCTTTGGGAAATTAAGGGATTTTATAACTTGATGTCGGTAGCAAATGCCCAATGGACGCATGTACAAGAACTGACAGCCTTTCATCACCTCTAGCAAGGAAAAAATAAATATTACATGAACAAAACTATACGATGATGTTCCTCAATCATCTGACTGCCTGCATGTTGATCTATTCCTGTCTGGGTAGCCCAGTCCAGGCTCTCAGCTCCACTCATCACAGGAAAAAAATAAAAATAAAAATAAAAAAATAAAATAAAATTATATTTTAGCCTATCACAGTATTTCATTAAAATGAGATACCAATGTTGGCACAATAATATTCATGGTATATTCTTGGTACTTTGGATTATCATCTCAATCGTTGGTTTAG
Organism: Stichodactyla helianthus; assembly: GCA_015163945.2. Lineage (NCBI taxonomy): Eukaryota > Metazoa > Cnidaria > Anthozoa > Actiniaria > Stichodactylidae > Stichodactyla > Stichodactyla helianthus. The sequence goes on along the minus strand of WUAP02147401.1, from coordinate 7,765 downwards.
CAGTTTACTAGCTGATCACTGGACTGATCATACTTACACAATATTTACCAATTCTGGGATGTTAAAATTAGTACTTCCATTATTGTTGAATATTAAATGGCAAGCCGATGCAGATGAAAATAGAACAATTTAATTGGTTGTTCAAAGTGTCAAATTTTTTATCTGAACTGTTGTATTATGTAAATCAATTAGTCACTTTAATTAGTTCTACACGTGTCTTGGTAGTCGCTTTATAAATCTTAGGTTTTATGAGTTAGTTAACACGACATGGTGCAAGAAGTGGAATCCAATAGCCAAGAAAAGTAAAGATAAGACTCAACAGAAGTGTTTGCCCGTAAATTCTAGAGAAAAAGTGAGCAAAATCACTCGGAAGAGATGGGAGACGCTGACGCCGAGCACGCCGAACAACCTGCAAGCCAACACAATTATCTGTTAATTACCAAGTTCCACCGTCTGAGAAATTCAGTTTTAAAGCTGAAAAATGGCAAAAATGGATTCGCAGATTTGAAAGGTTTCGAAAAGCAACTGGACTCGACAAAAAAGAAGAGGAAAACCAGGTGAGCTCACTCATATACACTATGGGCGAAGAGGCAGAAGACATATCTATTTCATTCGAGCTCAATGACGATGAAGCTAACAGCTATGAAATAGTCAAAGATTTGAATCCAAATTCACGATTAAGAAAAACGTGATATTCGAAAGAGCTAAGTTCAAATCTAGGATGCAAGAAGAGAATGATGCCATTGATAATTTCATTACTGATCTTTATCGATTGGCTCAACACTGTGAATTCCAGACATTGAGAGACGAGTTAATCAGAGACAGGATTGTTGTTGGAATCAGAGATAGAAGACTCTCAGAAAAGATGCAGTTGGATCCTAAACTAACGTTAGAAACAGCAGTGAGACGGGCGGAGCAGTCCGAAATGGTTAAAAAGCAGCAAGGTGTTTTGCACATAAACACGAAGAGCCAACAAGCCAGCATTGATTGTAAGGAATTCAAAAACTCGTTCGTTTGTTAACGTGTTCTTTATTCGAAGCCAAATCGTTCAAACAAACTGCTCATGAGAAAAGACGGTCTTCTCACCGTCGAACGACGCTGGGTTCTGTTAAGCACGCCGTCCTCCGGTGATGACATCAAATGAATTTCGAATATTCATGAGGTACAGCTACATGGCTCCCCTAAATACCTTAGTGGTATTTACAATCAATCAAACGTGAAGTGTCCAAACTTTAAAACTCAATATTTAAACATAGTCCTATAATGCTCCTCGACGGGGAATCGTCATCTTCTATTCTTCTTGGGATACTAACAGTACAAGTTTCTGCACGGGCCTCTCTAGGGTCTTTGTCTTTGTCACAACCTTCGGTACTTGAATCGCTGACTGCTAGTCGTACTTTCCTCACCATCCAGGTTTCGTCAGGAACGGGTCCACTTCTGTCTTTGTTGGATGGACTGAAGGAATTCCTTTCTCCATCGATTCCAAAATTCGTTCGCGAGATATTGATCCCTACGCCATCTGCGTTTCAGATACACGTTAGCACGTTGGGTATCTCTTGGTGGTGGTAGTATATGACTCTTGATTTTGACGTCAGCAAATGATTCGGTGTAAGAGACTCTAGTCATCTGGCGATCCAACGGCGTCTGTTGTTAGTGGCTTACAGTTAATGATTGCCTCTACTTCACATGAGAAGGTCCTCAAGGTTTCTTCGTCTATTTGTCTTCCGAAGTGCTCTAGCAATGAATTGAGTATATTTCGCGTGGTTCTTAACTGCCTTTTCCACGCTTCTCCCAAATGGCTGGCTGAGGGCACGTTCATGTTAAGCTCTATCTAATCGCAGCTTCTCTCAAGCAGGAATCTCTGAACTTTAGACTGATCCATCTCTGCGAGTGCTTCTCGTAGCTCTCCCTTAGCCCCGATAAAGTTAGTTCCTTGGTCGGACCATAACTGTCTGACAGGTCTTCTTCTAGCGATGAAACGCCGTAAAGCATTAAGAAAGGCGTTCGTATCCAATGCGTTGGCGGTTTCGAGGTGAACTGCGCGTGACGACATGCACTTAAATAACACTCCGTAACGCTTTCCTTTCTCTCCTCCTTTATTACCCAAGGGCCAAAGTAATCTACCGCGCAGAACCAAAACGGCGCCGAAAGCTGTAATCTGTCTGGGGGCAAGTCGGCCATTTTCTATTCTTGAACGTTCCCGCGAAGTTTACGGCACTTTACACATTTGTAGATGTACTGCGCTACAGCAGAGTTTCCGCCAAGAATCCAGATACCTGATGATCGTAGCCGGTTCACTGTGATTCCTCTTACTTGGTGTTCAACTATCTTGTGGTGGTGTCTAATTATTAGTTTTGTGACATGCCCCTTTCTGGGCAGGATAAGGGGATGCTTGAGTTCACTGGATATATTCGCGCATCGGATGCGTCCACCGACTCTCAGGATGCCTTCAGTGTCTACGAAAGGATCTAGCCGGTATAACTGACTGCATTTCTTCATGGACTTGTTTCGCTTTCTAGCTTTCTCTCTCGTCGTCTCGTTGTTGCTCACCTTAAGTGAGCGTAAGGCTTGCAGTTCGTTTGAGAACACCGTCTCTTGTACGAGTCTTAAGATCTCGTTCTCGGCTTGACGCAGTTTTTCTACCGTTAAGGGCTGATTACTCATATTAAACGTACCTTCTGTAACCTCTGTGGTCTGTTTGTCTTCTTTGTTACTTGCTCTTACGCGCAATTTGTTGATGTATCTCCGACACAGCACTACTGCTGATTTGGCCTTGTGCCAACACGAGAATCTCTCTAGGCGTTCAGGGATATCATTGCAAACTTCGCAATCTCCTTGGTCGATGTTGAGAAGGCTTGTGACTCCTTCTTCATTTCTAGATCATCTTCCGAAATAGCGGGGTTGATCTCTTCTTGATTGTTCAGAGGCTTCCAAAAGGAAGTCAGGGCCTGATAGCCAACTTGAATCATGAACCAGCGGTCGTGCAGTAATGCCTCGCGAAGCTGCATCCGCGGGGTTCTCGTTAGTATTTACATAGTTCCACTGGTCGGGAGAACTATGGTCTCTGATTTGCTGCACTCTGTTCGAGACGAATACATGGAATCGTCGAGCATCATTATGAATGTATCCAAGAACCACTTGGCTGTCTGTCCAATAGTGGTGCAGTTCGATGGTCTTTATGACTCCGAAGTCTGCTGGCTTGTAACAACGTGGGATCTTGAGGTCCTTCAAGGTCGCTCAATCTCTTCTCTACCTTTCCCATCGAGTATGAAGTGTCTCAGGAACTGGCTCGTCCCAATCAGATTTCTCTCTGCACAATTCTTGTAGGATCTGTCTATCTACCGAAAGTACCGGTGCGACAAACCCAAGAGGTTCATCAACGGACCTTACTGTGGCAAGTATTCCTCTTCGCGTGAGTGGGCGGTCTTGAAATGTTATCCTGAACTGAAACGTGTCCGATTCTACGCACCAGTCCAGTCCCAGAATACGTTCTATAGGTAATGCGTCGTTAAGCAAGTCTAATTCCTTGAGTTTCTTTGACCTGTCTTCAGATGATACTGAATGTATCACCTTTGAATTGGAAGTGTTATGGAGTCGTAAGCCACCCTTTGCGCACATCATTTGGCTATCTTAAGCCGTCGTCTACATAGAAACTGTTTTTGATGAAACTGGCAGCTTCACTGCTGATCTATTCTTCGTAGTCGTTGGCTGTTTTCTTCAAACCATAGTTAGCGCATCCCGGAGAAGACGCTGCATCAAATAAGTGCACAGTCATTCTGTATGTTGCTGGTTCTCCCACCTCAAGACCCTTAAGATAAGATACATGAAGGACAACAAGGTATAACGGAATGCAGGGCGAAAGCAAAATCAGCAGTGTGGTGGCCAGGATTAAGCCGACAGATACAGGACATGGTTGAAAACTTCAGGATGTGCGCAAGACTCAGAGTGAACAAAGCGGAGCCCTTAATACCAACTCCATTCCCAGAACGACCATGGCAACACATTGCAACCGATCTGTTCGAACTGAAAGACGTGAGGTATTTGCTGGTAATAGATTACTTCTCAAGATACGTGCAAGTCGCAGCGATGTCTAAATCAAAAAAGTCACCTGAAGTGATCAGAGCGTTGAAAAGCATTTTCGCAAGACATGGAATACCTGAGGAAGTGCGCTCAGTTAACGGTCCACAGTTTAGCTATGCAGAATTCACCCATTTTGCAAAAACCAAGCCAACGGAGAGATCGAACAGGGGGTAAGGACAGTAAAGAATATACTCAAGAAGGAGAAAGATCAAGCCGCAGGTATATTGGCTTACCGCGCGACGCCAGTTACCTTTGGATATTCACCAGCAGAACTTCTGATGGGAAGAAGGATCAGCAGAACTTCTGATGAGAAGAAGGATAAGAACTTCAGTTCCTATATTCAGCACAGAAGGGACAACAAAGTGGCCAGACATAGAAAAGCTGGTAGAGAAAGAAGAAGAAGCAAGAGTCAACTACAAACAGAACTTTGACAAGCATCATAGTGCGAAGCAGCTACCAGATCTGGAACCAGGAGAGGAAGCACACTTGACAGATTAGGACGTACCAGGAGTAGTGATGGAAAAGGCAGCCACTCCCAGATCCCACCTGGTCAAAACGCCCAACCGCGTGGTGAGAAGAAACCGCACACATCTGACACCAGTATCTTCAAGTGAATCGACCGAGAAACCAGGACCATCAACGATTCCTGAAGAAATGATGCTGAAGCAACAAAAGGAAGCAACAGAACCACAGCAACTAGGAAGCAAGTGTAACCAGAACCAGGCCAAAAAGAGAGTGGAAGCCCTCATTGAAAGTCAGGGAGAACTTAGGTCTAGTCTAAAGAAGGAACACTGAACACTACAGTCAGAAGTAATGTTAACCCTTAGGAAGGCGAGATGTTGTGTTATGTAAATTAATTAGCCACGTGAACAGGACTGAATAAACAAGTCTTCAGTAGTTCTACACGTGTCTTGGCTTTACAAATCTTAAGTTTATAAGTTAGTTAACACGACATGGACCTCTCTGTAAAAGCAAGAGACTGTAATTTATTGAGCAAGCTTGTTGGGTCTGTATGGGCGTCCGACACCACCAAAAATACATATACGTTGAATCGAATAGTTATTGATGTCAAATGGAATAGCTTACTATCGACTGAAATAGGCTACTATCGATTGGCATAGCCGTTCATGTCGGAACGGAATAGCTTAGAATGGATTGGAATAGCCATCATGGATGTCAAACGTAATATAGCTTCCTGTCGACTGGCATAGCTTACTTTCAAACAGTTAAGCAATTTGAACACCTTGTCTGGATTGGGAGATATTGGTCAAGTTCTTTTCTCATGTATATGGGCCTTGCCTTACGGGCTCAGTCTATACAAACACGAAAAAAGGGCTCAACCAATATCTCCCCAACTGGACCTCACACTTGGTCAATAAAACCCTTTATTATATCCACATCCACTGGATATGAGCAATCGCGCGCTCTGATTGGTTCATCTACTATTAGGATATCAGCTCATATCCCGTGAGTTGAGAAGTAAACAAAATGGCGGAGCGTTTCGCCAACGTTATTTCTTTTTTACAACTTGAAAATAATTAAAATTATATACTTCTCACAATCCAATGGATGTGGATATAATAAAACAATTATTCGACTCAATCTTGTCGTACATGGCTCATAGCTGACTCGGCGCTGCGCCTCATCAGCTATGAGCTCATGTATGACTCGATTTCGTGGAATAATTGTTAAATAGCCGTTATACCAATGTTGGTATAACAAAGTAACCATTGTACCTACTATGTACCAGTGATACATGTATACCATTAAGTTAACCATAAATACACCAATCTTCAAATCAAACTGATTTAGACTCCACTGCTGCATTCAAATCATCAACATTAGGTTCTGCACAGGAGTAGAAGCTTCTGGAATGTGCCTTGGCTTTCTTACCTATTTGTACTTTAATCACTTCTTGCTCCTATTGTAACCAGTCTTGCTAATCTTTCATCTATCTACTTGTACCTGGCTTCTTACCTCCCCGCACTTTCATTCCTCTGAGATGTTTCCATAGCATCTTTCTTGCTCCTGTCATGAGTGCTGTTTCATTGTCAGTCATCTTCTTAACACCTGTTCTTGTACTTTTACCATAACTTTCACTGGGTTTACCACTAACAAAATCAGCTTCTGAAATGTCAGTAGCCATTGTAAGTAGAATATCAAAGACCAGGGCAAGCTGTAAAAAAGTCATGATATAATATTAATAATACTGAAAATTTATATAGCGTCCGTATCCGTGTAGCCCATAGGCACTTAAAAAAATTTAAGATGAGATAAAACAGTATCATTTAAGGGTTCATGAGCAGCAGTAGGCTCTCTTGAATAAATAAAGTCTTTCAACTGTTTCTTTGAGGTGTTAAATAGTATTAATAATAATTATTATTTGGCATTTTTACTTTTGTGAAGGGAGGAAATTAAAACTAGAGAACCCAGAGAAAAAAAACCTTGGGGAGACCCAACAAGAACTCTATTCACATGAAATACAGAGCCAGGGATCAAACCCAAAACTCCAGAGTTGAGAGGCGATGTTACCACCAAGCCATCCTTGATTTCCCCAAAATTTATTGCACTTTTAGTTAGCACTTTTCAAGACACTTTTAATTAAGTCTCACCAAATATCAGTGAATGCACCAGTATTTTACAAATGTCAGTCCATTGCAGAAAACTCTTAAAACAATATCAATGGCAGTTCCCTGTTCAGATGTCAAACTTTTGCCAAGTCAAATCTAATGATTGCATTTCATATATGACAAGTGATGTCGAAACCAATTGAATTTGATAGTTGGATCATGCAGCAAAAAACTAAATTCAACTGAGCCGGTTGCACTAAATTACCAAAACTCAAACTCTGAACTTTTAATAGTCTCACAATATTAAATTGGCCTTAGTCTTTTGTTAATGCATGCTCAGGTTGAGTGTCGCGTCCGACGCGACTGACCAGTAAAAGGGCGAGAACAATAACACAAAACTATTTTTTACTTCTTACAACCACACCATGTGCTTACAACAACTTCCCATAATTCCCCGCGCTCCCTGAGTACAGGCAGCCCAATACAATAATTTCTGATGTTCCCGGAACACAGGTAACCCACTGAACTAAATAACTTAAAACAACAATGTTCAACGTTCAAATGTTCCATTTTTGTCTTCTGCTGTGACATACTCCCGCCTGTACGCGATCATCTATCCGTACACTCTTCTAAGAGGGCAATCTTCGCAACTGATCTTCTGAGGACTCCAGCTTTCGTCTTCAGACGCGAGTGGTGTCGTCCTTTCCAGGGAACGTCTTGGTCACACGCGCGAGAGGCCAATCTCCTCTTGAGGTTTTCTCGCCAACCAGCAGTACCAAGTCGCCAACCTTGATATTTCGCGTCGGTGCGCACCACTTCTTCCTTTGCATCAGCGTTGGCAGGTATTCTTTGAGCCATCTGTCCCACACATGGTTTAAAATCGCCTGCACTTGTCTCCAACGCTTGATACTTGAGATTTCCTTGTCAGCAAACACTCCGATTGGTAGAACTGGATTCGCTCAAGACAGCAAGAAATGATTTGGAGTTATCGCTTCCAGATCATCAGCATCTGAGCTTACTTCTGTAAGAGGTCTACTTTTAACCAGTGCCTCAGTCTCTGCCATAGCAGTTTGCAAAACATCATTGGTCACTACTTGACCATGTAGAACGACCTT